>OZ005653.1:79261248-79281248 GCA_963930645.1 Salticus scenicus
TGCATGTACACAATTTCTTTCTCGGGGGGGGGGGGGGGGGGGGAGAGGAAACTCAAAAAAAAAAAAAAATATATATATATATATATATATATATAATTTTTAAATTTAGCTTTTTTTGTAAATAAATAAAATAAAATAAATAATAAAAGACTACCATTAAACATTTAAATTGTAAAATCTAAAATTCTTAATTGTGAAACCTCATTTTTACAGTGTTTGCTAAGATTATGGATTTAGCCATGTTTCCAAAACATTTCGCTAATTACAGCTATTTTAAATTTAGGCTGATACATAAAAAAAATTATCTTTATTAATGATCTCAGCTAATCTATTTTATCATTCATTTTCGAGCCAGGTGACTGCAAAACGCAATGAAATCGACTTAAGTTAATTTTAAAAAAATCTAATGAAAAAATCAAAAATAGAGTTTTGAATTGCATCATAACTAGTCAAAACGGACCTCCATGCAAAAATTTGTAAATCTGCAGCCAGTCGTTACACAAACATATTTTATTATTATAGATTAAAGGATATGTAAAAGAAAAATTTACAAAATATATTGACATATTTGACATTTGATAAAACAAAAATAAAGAGTAATTGAATCAATACAGATCCCCAAATAAAGATTAATGATTTAAAATAATAATAATAGTAATAAACAATAAATATGACTTGTAAAAAGATGTGTTGACACAGCTTATCACAGACACGATCATTCAAAAAAGAAAATATTTTGTTTATTCATATTGACCATTTATTTTCTGCAGAATATCTTGAAATCAGTTTAAATCAAAGAAGTTTTATTTCATTTTATTGTATTACACAAAATTTTATTAATGGATAAAATAATCTTAATTTGATTATTTATCAAAGAAAAATATGCAGTTTTCTATGAATATGAATCAGTTGAAAAACAAATTGAACCTCCATAGACTTTCAATGAATAATTACACGAATGATTCTTTTTGATTTGTTCAGTTAATGGGACTGAAGAAATAGGTCGGTTGAAAGTAAGTAAATTTATAATTAGATGTCTGTTAAACTAATCATTTGATGTATACAGTGTTCTTACAGAAAATGTTCTGTTTAAAATTATAACATCCATTTTATCAAAATAAATGGCAATTCAAATTATTTTTTTTTTTTTGCTGTGGTCATACCTGTCATCGTTCAGGTGGCTTTTTGCTTAGAATACAGAATAGAATACATTATCACTAGGAAGTACTGCTTTGATTTTTTTTTTTTTTTTTTTAATATAGGTATATTTTTATTGGGAAAATTTTTCTTAATCCAGTGACATCTTTTTAAGCAAAGCAATAGTTAAATTTTTTTTTCCTTCTTATTTTTTAATTAAATAAAATCAATGTGATATTTCATTTTAATTGTTGCCATTTGAAAAGAAGTGCTTTGTTTCTGTGAAGAGAAAATCCTTTGAAAGTGAATTTTTTTTTTTTAATCAGAATTTATTAAATTTTAAATTAAAATCCATAACTATTTAGTTTTTTTATAACTTTATAACATAATTAATTAATAATAATATAATAATATATTTATTTTATTTATAGTTATTTTATTATAACAAAGCAAGGGTTAAAAAAATAGTGTTATTACATCTTGTTTAATTAATACATGGTGTGAAAAGTAAAATCTTCACTAAATGCTCAGATTTAGCTATCTGTAAAATTGTAGTTCTTGGAATAGTTGTAGTGGCATCGATCATCTGAGAAACACCTAAATTATTGTACTTAATTAAGATACTGCCTCAGGCAGTGGGGACCTGTACCTGATGTAGTGAGCTGGGGAAATTGTTTCCAAAGATAGCAGGCACCCGAGGCAAGATTTTGAATGATTTCAATGGAACTTTGTAAAATTTTATTTATAAAGTGATATATAAAAAATAGTGATTCAGTTCTTTTGGAAATTCATCTCATATAATGATAAGTGAAATGAGCAAAGCTTGCTAGTTATTAATGTATAAACATCATTTATGTTGATATATATTAATTAGCATTCTATTTATTTATTTATTTTTTATTTTTTTCTAGACTTTATCACCATTAGACATGTATCCGAAAATTCTTGACTTCCAGCCTGTTATAATGGCATCTTTTACAATGACCCTTGCTCGACCATGCCTTTGTCCAATGGTATGTTGAAATTATTCACTCAAACAAAAACTAATTTTATAAAAGATTCTGTATACACCAGTCCTGTTTTACTTTATTATATTAACAAAATTATATTTTGTTTATGCTTGGATATTTTTAGTTACGTTTTTTTTTTCCTCCTAGATTGTGAGCAAAGGAAATGATCAGGTTGCAATGTCATCAAAATTTGAAACAAGAGATGATATAGGTAATTACTAATTACTTTTTTATAATGCAATATTGCACAGCCAATAAATATTTATAATTTCCCTGTTAGCCTGTTTCTTCCGTATGGCCAATTACATTTTATGTGTGAGATTATTATTATTTTTCTTTTCATCTTCAGCCTTAAGACTCCTGTACATCTTTTAAAATTTTTTGTATCCAGTAACCAAATCCCATGTTATTCTGTGGAAAATTTGTTATAAGAATTACTCATTCATTACCTAAGTATTTTTTTAAATTCCATTTTCGCACCCAGAAAAAATTGTAACCGTTAAATTTGATCTTGTTTTCCAAAATTTAAATTTTAAAAATTTTTAATATCTCATATTGAAGCTATAAAAAGTACAAAAAATACATTTAGATCATTTTTCACATTTTTAGCTCCAATTATAAAATATTTAAACTTTAAAAAATAAATTTTGGAGAAAAAAATATTTAACAGTTGTGAATTAATAGTTGTGACGAAAGAATTTGAAAAAAATACATCAAGTAATGATTAATTCGCATAAAAAAATTCTGCTTAGTAAGTCTTTTTTTAATTAAATCAGAGACAATGTCATGTTTATCATTAGTGATTACTTAGCAAAAAAAAAAAAAAAAAAAAAATACAGAAAATATTTCAGTGAAAGGAAATAATTTAAATCAATTAAAATGAAATGCAAATAAACATCATTCAAAGTGTATTCATTCGAGATATATACAAAGAAATATTTTGAACACCAGGTTGGAATTGAATAGATCACATAAGTATATTATAATTTATTTACCCAAACATTCTAAATAAACATCCTAATTGGGTAATAGAATACCCCTGAAGTAAAGGATACCATGTCACAAAGTTGTAATTTTTAAGGAATTATGTTAATGATCTTATAATGAAGTACATTTGTTATGAATAAAGAAAATAGGCATGGTTTTTTATTTCAACCAACCTATGTATCTCCTTCATAGTAACTGGATATAGTGTTTAATGCCTGTATATAAAGCAAAACATGTATATCAGAAACATAGTACTAATACTTTTCACAAAATGGACATAGTGTCCATTTCCTTCAGGGTACAGAGATATTAAGAATGGAAAAGGAAAGTATCTATAGCGAGTGGCGGATTTAAGGGGGGGGGCTAGGGGGCTGAAGCCCCCCCCAAAACACTGACATTCACAATTGAATATTGCAATTGTAAATTTTTTATTGGTCTAGAATAACACTTTGAAAAATCTTAGCCCCCCCCCAAAAGTCAAGTTCTGGATCCGCCACTGTCTATAGCTTAAAAATTAAGAATAAATAAATTGTGCTTTTATTCCAGTTTACGTAATTAATAATCAGTATGATAATAAAATTTAAAACTCCTTATTTTATGCAATACATGTTTTAAATCAATATATTATTATATACTAGTACATAACCCCATCAAAAATGACAGAATATGAAATCAATTAAGGTAGTGAATCAATGAAGGCTTTGCCTGCTTCGCTGGTCACTATATTTAAAGGAAACTCTTTTCTATATCGCTTTATAAACAAAAATAAAATTTAAGAAAAATCATGAAATTGCTGTCCCTGTTGCTTGTGACAATAACGTACCAGTGGGCTTCCATTTGGGTGTTTATCAGATGACAGTTTCGAAATGAACATTATCGAAAAAATTGAAGTAGCAATTTTATATTTTAATCTTAGTTACATATGAACAACACTGTACATGGTGTACATGATATTTTCTTTCATATTATTTTCTATATTTATTTGATTAACTTGATCAACTATAAAATGACAACAATTTCAGGCCAAATATAATACACTCCTTCTCATATTTATAAGGACACTTTATGTTTTGAAATAACTAATGTAAAAAGAATTGTGAACAAGATTATACTAAGTGCACTTAATATGTCTAGTATTCTAACAACCAAAACTGCCATAATTTTTTTAATATGAAACAAAATTAATAAAATATAATGCAAAATATGTTTTTCTACACGTTTTTAGCTGTTCATAATTATAGGGACAGTCAAGATTTTTTCGTTTTATTTAACTTACTAGCAGATAAATTACAGTTGACATGCGAATTTGTTAACTACTGGGCTAGATTAATTCATATATAAGAATTCAATTTTTCTTGGACGGACATTACTGATAATTCCTCGAAAAAAAGAATGTTCATGTTGTGAAGTATGATAAATGTGTTTTTTAAGTGGAAGGATAATTTTAATCCACCGAAATTCTAATGAAATTCGAAGATCTAAAATTTCTGAAGGAAATGTGATCAAACGTTGAACTGCTGGTTCGATAGGAGAGAGATCTAATGCAAAATCAGAGTTGTTTTACAAAGGTCGACGACTCATAATTCCTCTTTCTGTTCTACTCATAATGACTGCTGCTGAATTTGCTCGTAATTTTTAATAAAAGGTTGGGGTCCACATCTATGCATGTTTAAAATAATTAATAATATGTTAAAATGAATGAAAAACCTGTAATAATCAATAAGCATTCAGGGTTGCCAACTGCTCCGATTTCTGCAGAGTTTCTCCGAAAAAATTTAAAAACTCTGCAATTCCGCAAAGTAATGTTTATGCTCCGCAAATTCAGTCTTGACCACCTAACTAAATATTTTTTATTAAATACATAAAACTGAATAGTGGCAGACACCGAAAAAAAAAAAAACTATTTTTCTTTTTTCTTTCTTTTTTTTTGAAGAACCACACGCTTCACCGTACAATACTCATAAATAAATAGTAAAGAAAAAAAAAGAAAGAAAGAAAACATTCTAGTGCTAGGCATTGCGTAATCGAAATATTGTTGACTCAGAACGGGAACAAGTATTTGTTTACATTAGCTAAGAGAGTGTTTAATTAAAACCACAAGCTGAAAGGGGGGAAGAAAGAAACCGAATGTTATGATTATGCGGTGTTTTGATTTTCATTTAAACTATATCAATGTTTCAGTTATCTTAATGCTTAATAGGTCTTTAAAAAAATTGTTTATTTTAATTATTTATCGATAAAAATAATGGATTCAAAGCTACTGAACTTTAAGGCCGATTGACAACGCTTTATTTAAGATTTATTTGAAATAATTATGCATTTATTTTATCATTCACTTAAAGCATTAATGATTTATTATTATATCTTCATTTGTATCTGAAGGGGGGGGGGGGAATAAGTAGACAAATTATGACCAATAATCTGCAAAATTCTAAAGTTTACAAAACATATGGTCCCAAGCTATGCAGATTAGAGGGAGTTGACTCAGAGATGAGATCATTTACACATTTATATGAATATCGGAGATTTCGTTTTTAGATTTTTATGTGATAGTATAATAATTATTTTGACATTCATGAAAATTGTTGGAAATTTAATTTTTTTTTACCCTTTGTGCTTTCTTTTTTTTTATGTAACTGAATAATCTACTTTCATATATTGTCTTTATTTATGTATGGAAAATATGCCATTATGCAAAAAACAAATTACTTTTGGGGTTTTAAGCTTATATTCAGACTTAATCACATTTCCCATTCTTATCTCTCTTCACTGTTTTGCTAAATATATTTGATTATCAATAAATATTTCTTAATTTCATATTGTTGTTGTTAATTTATGTTTGTTAGTGGTTTCTTTCTTTCTTTTTTTTTTTTTTTTTTTTATGTATTTTTAAAATTGCTCCTCAAAGTAGCCAAAATGCTCCTCAAAATTTCTCTGAATACTCCTCAAACTGTTTTTGAAAAGTTGGCAACCCTGAGCATTTAATGGGGGAAAGAACGTCTGTGTTAAAGTTGAATAAAGACAATATTAAATGGTAAAATGTTGCATTTTTAGATGAAAAACATTTTATTCTTGATTAACCAAATGGTTTTAACAGTTACTGGCACGATCTGAAGATAGCGAAAGACAGGGCAGATTTTTTAAAGGCAGATATGAATCTGGCATTTTCAAGTTGGATCTATTGGGCTCTGAGGAGCTGTTTCTACTAATTTTTTCTATTATTATGAACATCAAGAGAATATCCGCAAAATTTAAACGTGGAATTCTCAGATTTTTGTTAGATTTTGGGGGGTAATAATATGTTTTTCATCAAGACTTACATTTTTTCTCTACTTCTAGAGCAATAGGAAATAGTTTGAAGAAAGAAGCTTCTGTATTATTGCCTTTCCCGTGGATTAAAAGTTGAAAAAACCTTAACTTATCATATTAGAAAAGTGCATGCAAGTGGAAAGCAATTTTAAGTAGTTTAAATGTATTCAGAATATCATCTTATGCTGTATGAAATGGTATTGAAACTGAATATAAAAAAAAAAAATATATATATATATATATATATATATATATATACCAGAGAGAATGTCTGACTGTTTCATCCTAAAAAAAAACCCCATAAAATATTCAGTTAAAGAATAACTGAATAAAAATTACTAAGATTCGGGCTGTCCTTATAATTGTGAACACCTGAAAAATCATCTTTTTGACCGTATTTAAAGTTTTTTAAGATAGAAAAACGATAAAACTTTTTAAATATAGTCTATTAATGAAATTCAGATTAATAAAAAATATATTTATGTAAATAATAGTGTTCAGTGTTTAGTTAATATACAAAAACGGGTGTCCTTATAATTATGAGAACCAGTGTATTACAATCATGATCGGCTACATCTGTCGCATGAGACAATTAATTTTTGTGGTTATAATAGTAGTTGATATACAGAAAAATAAATAATTAACTATGTAAATCTGATCATAGTACAGTGTTAATATAGCTCCCCTTGTCGACTTTTGAAATTTTATCGCCACTTTAGGCAAAAATGCATAATTACTGCGATTATTTTTTCTGTTTCTTTCTTTTCTGTTTTTCAATATTTTATAATATATTTATATTTTTGATGCACTACTTAGTTTAATGTGGCTTTCACAAAAGTAGAGTCCTTGGCAAAAAATGTCCGATCTATTTCAGCATAAAAATTTTAAAATATTACCCAGGATTATCAATGAATTAACTTTCATGCCAAGCATGATTCATCCGTGCCAAAAACATACTATTTAAACTAAACAAAAAAGAAAAAAAAAAATCTAAAATTGAAGTATAGTAAAAAAGATTATGGTTGTTTTTTTTACTCCATTTTCATATTTTAATATGCATGAGCAAATTTAATATTTTATAATTTTTCGCGTGAAACCGTATTTCATTTTATGCTTAAAAAAAAAATAAATAAATAAATAAATAAATAAATAAATTAACTGTTAAATTTTTTTGGCAACAATTAAAGTTTAAATGTCCAATTTTGTAGTTATTACCAGGTTGTTATTTTCATATTTTAATTAATTTTTAAAAATCTAATGAAAACTTCGTTACAAATAAGGTAGCAAATGGAAGGGGGGATTTTTCTGAATCTGTCGGACTAAACTGCTTATCGATCGTACAATTAGATTTTTTAAAATTAACTAAAGTATGAAATTAGGTCGCAACTTGCTATATAGATGAGTACGAACTGGAATCATCATCTCTCTTGCAAATTATATAAATAGATATATATAAACATTGAATAAAAATCAAAGTATAGAGAATATTTTTAAAAACTTTCTAAGTGATTGAGTTATATATGCAATGTTCGGTAGCTACGAACCAAACAGCCAGAGGCATATTTGCCTCTTGCAGGAGAAAAAAAACAATGCAGTGGAGTCGTATATGACATGCTCATTCTAAAGAAGAACCGATTTTAAAACTCATTATGCCATTTTTTTTTCTCATTAAAAAGAGCAAGTTATTCCCTGAAAACTTCATATTTTTCGACACACCCTACATTTCATGATTAATTTTTTAGGTATAGAATTTTTTATATGAAGTATTGTTTCTGGCACTGTTCTAAACTTTTTAAATGCTATTCATTATTTGACTTATAGCATTTTATATATTCATTTCTTATAATGAAATTATTTTAAAACAACATTTAAAAAAGTACTATGTGTTACTTTATTATCATGTTTATCGGTTTCTGAATAAATATGTATATGTATTTTTTTTAGTTGTGTATATTAATGAGTAATTTTTTTCCAGCTGTTATTCGCAATTATGGTAATCTTCTTGTGGAAATGTCTGGCATAGTTCCTGATGGTATTGTTGGATTTTTTACTAGTTACACATACATGGAAGCTGTTGTTGCTAGTTGGTATGAACAGGTAAGTTTTCTTCATACTTTATTATAATTAAATCTTATTTTTATGCAGTCATTTTAGAAAAATGGTTAATTTAATTAAAAACATCAAAATTGAATAGAAAATGACATTCAATGATTACCTATAAAATATCCATTTGCTGATGTTTAAACTTAAATGTGAAATTATTGACACCTGAGTAAAAATACCTGAACAAAAATCTTATTCAGATGTTCTAATAAAAAAGGAAAATTTAAAATTCAGCACCACTGAGAAGCAAATCAGAAAATAATTGAGTGAGAATAAGAAAGTAAAAGTATGTTTCATTTATAAAGCATTTTCTCCATTTTACGTCATACAGTTTTAGTAGAACTGAAAATAAGTTAGTGTGATTGATAGAAACTTACAGGGGGGGAAAAAAATCATAATTATAAAAAAATTTTTCATATTGCAGAATGTGGAAGTGTCTAATTTTCTTGTGAAATATAGGTTGTTTGGAGCAAATGGAGGAATTGAAAAAAAAAAAAAAAAAAAAAACATGGGAAAGACTGTCGAAGACAGTGGAAACCTGAACCAGGGTTCTTGTGTAATTCCATTAGTTTCTTAAGAACTTTTTGATCAGTGAGTTTATATTTAAATTGAGTAATTAATTTATTTCCAAGAAAAAAATTACGTACTTTTACTACGCCTGAGAAAGACACTGCTGATGGTAGGGGGACTTGAACACTGGCAAATTATGTACATATTTGTTTCCCGAGAAATAATTGGCCAATTTCATGGAAATTTTTTTTTCTGTTTGTTTGTTTATGAAATATTTAAATATAATGGCCAGCAAAATTGATAAATCATGCTAGTCTTAAAATAATAACAAATAAAAATTATGAATTGTAAGGCATGTGTAGTATTTTGTACAAAACATTAGTAAGAGGCTTTTTAATTATTATTTTTGCTTAAAACTAAGACAACGTTACCTAAAATTTTAAAAGATAATTGAATTTTGCAAAATCTAATATTGATTGTTAGAATTTATCATTTGCTTATTCTTAATATCTCTTTTGTATTATATCTTGATTACTTTTTACTTAACATGAGTATCCTTTTATTTAGCTTTATTTCGTATTAAGAAAAATTTTTAAATACGTATATTATTACCAGGGTATCATCGACAATATTCTGAAACGCAAACTATTATTTCTGGAAACTCAAGACTCTGGTGAAACAAGTTTGGCTTTACTAAATTATATAAAGGTAATACTATTAAAATTGATAAAACATTCTTTAAGCATTATGTAATTCTTTTTATGTAGTTATTTTTCTTGAAAACTAAAGCAATTTGTTTTAAACTATTTCTATCAATGTCTTGTTCTTGCAAGCATTTGGAATTTATGTGAACTTTCAATATATTTAGTTTTCTTTTGAAAATAGAAATAGGTATAAAAAAAATCTTTTATGTATTATTTCATTCCATCTATCTGTTATTAATCATGATTTAATTTTACAGCACTGTACTGTTACAAAGCTTATATATGCTACCTTTATTCAGTTGTTGTGCATTATTTTAATTCATTTGAATGTTATTTATTTTTTCATGAAATTATTTCTTATAGATTTGTTGTTGTATTTTTCAATAGTTTCTTATGAAAAAACAACTTGTGTTTGTGTTCATGCAAAAAGTTTCAGATTTCTGTTTATTATAAATGTATTCTTTTCTGAACATCTCCCCTCCCCCCACTTTTTTTTTAAAATAGATAGATGCTTCTTTTTGCTATTTCTATGAAAGAGTACATAAGCAGGCCTCATAGTCCTCCTATATTTCCTATATTTTCGCAATTTGGTAGATATTCTCCTATATTTTTACACCAACTCCTATATTTCCTATGTTTTTTTTTTTACGTCTACTGTTAGATGATATCCAAACTGCAAAAATTTACTTTACAAATAATACTCTGAAGATTTATGAACTAATTTCTTTTCTCTGCTTTCGATGAAACAACTGATATGGAAAAAAACAACTAGATATACTTATAAAATTTTGGGATGAAGAGCGTAACCAAATTGTTAGTAACTTCCTACATGCTTTTGAACTGGGTCATGCTACAGCAGATATTTTGAAAAACAAGATATATTTGACACTTGTACTTGATAAGTTACCGGTTAATAAATTGTTATCTGTAAGCTCTGATGGATCACCTGTTGTGTTAACCAAAAATGCCTTGAAGAAATTAACAGTGAACTAAATGATAGAGATTTTCTGCCTCTTATTATAATTCTTGTAACTTGCATATTGTGCATAATTCCTTTAAGAATGCAATGACTCAAGTAGTTAGTCACTGGGATATTGAAGATTTTTTGGATACTGTGTTTAAATTTCTTCATAAATATACGGCTTGCAAAGAAGATTTTCGAGATGTCCAAATCGAAGTTGGAACTAAGAAAGAAGAAATTATGAGATTTGTAAATAATAGGTGACTGACACTGATACCAGTCATTACTAGAATTATCAACCAGTGAGAAGCATTAAATGAATATTTCCTGAAATTTATACCAGAAAGTAAGATCAAGAGCCAGTTGCAATCCCATTCATATCGATTCCTGAGAACTGTTCTTTCTGATTCTACCACTTTGACACGTTTACATTTTTAAAAATCAGTAGATGAAAGCTTAGAAATTTTTTTTTGAAAATTATGCAAGTAGAAGAACCGTTGGTTCATATTTTTTATAGTGAACTTTGTAAGCTAATAAAAAATCCTTTTATCAATTTCCAAATTTACGACAATAAATTTTTGCTCTCACAAGACATGTTATGGCCATATCACACGAGAGATTTTCGCTCAACTTTTTACTAAACACAACATTATATCCAACGCACTCAGCCTGACCTTGTTCAAGGACAGCACATTTTCAGATGATCAACTTTTTTGAAGCCATTTACAAAAAACTGACTGTGTTGAGTGTGCTCATCAAAATTGACCAGTAAGAGGAATAGACAGGATTTTTTCCTGGAATACCTTTAGAGAAGGGAGTACAGTTCGCTATCAGTTCGGGGGAACCCTAGGGACAGCTGATCGGTTTCTCGTTCATTCAGCTTCCCCAACTTTGAACGACGCTGAGTGAACATGTTGTGTATAATGTTGTGTTGAGTATATATGCTCCTGTGTGATATGCCCGTTTACTTACCAACATTACTAACTTTAAAAGCTTGACTCAGCTGGACTTTTAGAGGAATGGAGTAGTTTCATTCTTTTGTATATAATAGTAATGTAGAATAAGAGTGCCTTTCAAAATTGTTTGATAAGTTTATTGACTCTTTGGTTTGTTTACCCCCCCCCCCCCAAAAAAAAAAAAAAAAAAAAATTCTTTGTTTTTTAATAATATTGACCAATTTGTCAACTTAAACCGTAAGTTACATACTTGTCACCTGTTACCTTAAGTGACAGATTTGTCACTTAAGGTAATAGTCTAAGGTAATAGAATCTGATTTGGAGGCCCTTATCAAAGTGAATGCGCAAGCCCATGCACTGAAATCTGTTAGCATACAGAGCCCTTTTATTATGTCTCAACATCTTGAGTTTTAGCAATAAGAAGTTATCAAGTATCAATCCTTTAGTCCCTTAAAGTTTCAACTGAAAACATTAAATATAATTACATACTATAAAAGTTAGTCTATTTTTTTTATATAAAAAATTAATCTTTCAAAAGCTTAACTTACTCTATTTAATATTGTCTTTATTTACTGTCATAATTTTAAATCTTCCCTTTTACTTTATCTTTTAAAGTTTATTAATTTCATCTTTAAAAACAAACTACACTCTACACTCCGTTTTGCACAAATGACAATTTCCTTTTTCCCCTACTTCCGGTTTCGCGGCGCTGCCGCTGTGGTTACGTAACACCTTGTCACGCGACTTCCGAAAGAGGAGGAAGTGGGTGGTAGCATCCGTCGGCTTGCTAATATAAATAGCAGGTGTTCTATGTCAGTGGGAGAATTTTTCTTTTGTGCCGGCGTCTGTAGTTGTTTTTCCTCTGCCACTTGTTCACTTGTTGATTTATTTGATGACTTGTGTAAAGTATGAATTATTTCCTTTCTATAGCAAGTGATGTTTTTGATAATTACTGTTTTTGTCACTTTGCCACTCGGGAAATTAAATTGATAAGATGTAAAAGAAATTTAACTAGTTCTCTAAAATAATTAAATGCCGGCCATTAATATATTTATCTGTTTATATTTCTATGTTAATAATTTTCAAACTGTTTAGAATATATATTGAATAAAAGTTTGTTGTTTTTATCTTAAACTTTCGTCGTGTTTTCCCTTTTTCATTCTAAACATATTTTTCTCATATAATGATAGATTTATTTATTTAATGCAAAGAAATACCCAGTTACGCTAATTGCAATTTAACTCTGCTAGCTGCTATCATTTATTTAGTAAACAATTCATGCTAAGTCTAACATAGGGTTATGGGCAATGTTTTTTTTTTGCACCTAAAGATAAACGGTTCATTTAGTGACAGATGTTTTTTTTTGAAGAGAGCGTTGACCTTTCTTTCCCCCTCCTTATCGGAGTAAAGCAGATGCTTTTTCACTTGGAAAGTAGGTCACTGGGAAAGTGCTTGTTTACATTACTGGTTTGCATCTCGGATATGCTCTGAGGGGGGGGCTCCTATTTAAGGATGAATAAACGTTTACCTTTTTGAGTTTTAAGCATAACAGCTTGTTTTTTTTTACTTTGAGTATAAAATAAAATAAAAATATAATATAATTGCCGTTTTAAGTGACTTTTCTTTGATTAATTTTTGAACTTTAACTTTGCACAAGGATTAAGGAAATGTTAAGACATGATTTAAATATTGGATTAGTTTGACATTGCTTAGTTATTTCTGTTTAAATAAGTGTACAAATAAATAGTTAGAGATAAATAGAAAGTAATTAATTAAATAAATAAATAAAAAATAAATTAAATAAATCGTTTTTTTTGGTAATTTTTTTTTTCCTGGAAATATTATATGGTTGAAAAAAATGGCTATGGCTTATTCAATAACTAAATTAGAAGGAGAAAATTATGAACAGTGGCAAAGTGATATTAAGTTCATTCTCATGGAGCGTGGAGTGTGGGGTATTGTAGAAGGAACAGATCCCAAGCCTGTTGCTCCAGAAAAACCTGAACAAGACTATGTGAATAGATTAAACAGGTGGCAGAGTAGATCAAACATAGCTTTATCGTTATTATATTTAAATATCAGCGAACATTATCGTAAAATAATTGAAAATTCAGATGATGCATTCAGTGCATGGAAATTAATTAAAGAGTTCTACAGACCTGACAGTAGGACTTTTCACATAGCCATCTTCAGTGAACTGTGTAGTTTAAGAATGAAGGAGCAGGAGTCCATTAAACTGTTTTCAGCTAGAGTTTTGAGAACTTATGACAAATTAGTGTCTATTGACAAAAATTTCAGCGAAAAATATGCATCCTATCAACTCCTGAGATATTTAAGTCAGGAATATAATGGAATAGTGCAAACAATCCTCAGATGGACTGATGATGAATTCAAATTCAAAAATATTGTGGAGGCTCTGGGAGCTGAAGAAGTACGTATTAAACAAAAGGTAGTTGATTATCAGATTTCTCAAGTGACTCTTCAGGATAAAGATAGTGTTGGACTGTGTTCGAGAGTGCCAATGAGGGACATTACCTGCTGGTCTTGCAAGAATAAAGGTCATTATGCCAGTTCCTGTCCTGAGAAAGGATCCCGTGGACCCAATAGGAGCCTGTACAGTCACCAACCCAGGAGGAGCAGTTATGCCAGATATAGTTCTCGTTCAAGGCAAACCCAGTCACCGGATAGAGGGAGGCCAAACATGCGTGGAACCAGATCCCATGATGGCCAATCACCATCTCCACCTAGAGGCAGACGGAGTTCCCCTGAACAGCGTAGAGGTCGACGAAGGTACCAGAGTCCAAGGAGAGGTAAAAATCAGCCCAAGAACTGTAAGTCAAATTTTTCTTTTTACATTAACTGTTCTTACCTTAGTGAAGAGAGTGATTCTTCTGACTGGGCGTTCGACAGTGCCGCGTCGCACCATTTTTGTCGGGAAAGATCAGCATTTATTGACTTTAAGGAAATCAATGACTCTAATATGTCTTTAGCCATTGATGGCGTTAATTATCCTATTGAAGGGAAAGGGTCCATAAAGTTAAAAATTGGGCAGAGAAATATTCTGTTAAATGAAGTGATGTATTCACCAAAGCTACGTAGAAATTTATTGTCAGGTCCAAAATTTGATATTAATGGTGCTAAATTTATTGGTAAAGGGGGAATGGTGAGGGTATATCAGGATGACATTCCCTTGTTTAAAGCAGTTTTAAAGAATGGAGTTTATGTAGTTTCTCCAAAAATTTTGAATAGTACTAAAAAGAAAGTCTCTTTCGCAGCCTCAGTTGGTGTTGGCAGTGAGCATGAGCTCGTCAAATGGCATAAAAGGTTCTCACATATAAGTCCTTCCTCAATAGTAAAATCTAGTGATGATGTAAGAGGGTTACCTGTTTTTAAATCAGATTCTGTTAAATGTGAGGCCTGTAAATTAAATAAATATAAACGCATTTCTTTTAAAGCAAAAGACTATATTCGTTCAGAAGCACCTAATATGTTACTGTATGCTGATGTGTGGGGCCCTCAAAGAGTTCGTGGTCGTAATGGTGAGAGATATTTTCTGAGCATTATTGATGATTACTCACGGAAAGTAGCTTTATATCCAATGTGTGACAAAACCGAGGTTGTTGATATTGTGAAAAATCATATCACTCGCGTTGAAAACTTTCTGGATAGTAAAGTGAAAGCTTTTAGGTCCGATAACGGCTCAGAGTTCGTTAACGAACGTCTTGAGGCTTACTTCACAGAAAAAGGTATCGTCCATGAACTGACCAATAGATATACTCCCGAGCAAAACGGGGTATCGGAAAGATATAATCAAACAGTGGCTGCAGGTGCACGTACTATGCTGAATGAATCAGGTCTTCCTGCTAGTTTTTGGCCGGAGGCTATGCTCTGTTTTACTTATACTTGGAACCGAGTTCGTCATGCTAAATTAACAAAAACCCCATTTGAACTTTTTGGTGGGAAAAAGCCGTCAATTCGACATCTCAAACCTTTTGGTATTGTGGCTTACATAGGTATCCCAAAGCAAAAACTGGGAAAACTAGACCCTCGTGCGAAGAAGGGCTACTTTGTTGGTTATGCCTTCCGTACGAAGGGATATAGAATTTGGGTACCAGAAGATAACAGAATACTTGAAACTATAAATGTCTCATTCGATGAAGATCAGTTGTATAAGGACTGTGTAAAAGGAGCAGTGCTGGAGCCCATTATGCAGAGTACTGATCAAACATACTATCAACCTGGTTGTTCGAGTAGTTCTGACGATGAGGATGATTTCGTTGATGATATAAGTTCCGAACCCCATCGCGAACACTCCACAAGTAGTGATGATTCACATGAATCATCTGATAGTGAAGATGAGACTGTTTTAAGATCTGTTAACTGGATTAGAAAACCTGTTCGTAGGCGTGATGGTTCCAGAGTAGATGTGTATTATTTTGAGGAAGGTAAAAAGAAAAGATTGAGATCTTTCAATGACGTCCAGAAATATTGTATTAAACATAAAATTAAGTTTGAACCAGAATTGTTTAATTTTAGAGGCGGTGATCTGTATAAGGGCATGGTTAGAAGTAAATTGGATGCTGAAGAAACTGAAGATGAGCTTTCTGCTAGTTATGGTACAAGTAGTTGACTAGAAATGATAACTATCCCGAACACTTATAAGCAGGCTATGAATTCTGATCAGAAAGCCCACTGGCAAGAAGCCATGGAAAAAGAAATTAGTGTTATATATGACAGAGGAGTTTGGCACCTGGTTGACCCACCACTCAATGTGACTCCAATTGGATGCCGTTGGGTCTTTACAGTCAAACGTGATGATTTAGGAAGGATTGCGAGGTTTAAAGCAAGATTAGTTGCACAGGGGTACAAACAGGTGAGAGGTGAGTCCTACGAAGACTCATTCTCCCCAGTGATAACTTTCTCCCTCGTTAGATTCTTCTTCTCACTTTTGGTATCTTTAAATGGCTGGGTTCACACGCAATGTGATGTGACAGGCGCCTACCTATATGCACCTTTAAAAGAGAATGTGTATATGAATCAGCCACCAGGTTTTGTTGTTCGGGGTAGTGAGTCTAAAGTATGTAAACTGGATAGAGCTCTTTACGGGCTGCATCAGTCCGGAAGAGAGTGGTTTTATGAGTTTCATTCTGTTCTGTTGGATATAGGTTTTGTTAAGTTTTTACAACCAAACTGTGCATATTATTTTAGTAATAGTATAGTTTTAATTCTTTATGTTGATGATTTCGTAATTTTTGGCAGAACTCAGAAAATTGTGGACAATATAATAATAACTTTAAGTAAACAATTTGACATTAAAGTCTTAGGGTGTACAAGAAAATTACTTGGTGTTGAATTTGAAGATGATGATGGGGAGGTTTATATTCACCAAAGTTCTTATATAGATGAAGTGTATGAGAAATTTAAAAGTTTTCATATCCCCATAACATCATTACCGATTAGTAAAGGGACTGTGTACTCTAAACAGTCTTGTCCCAAGACTGAAGCTGAGAAAAATGAAATGTCAAGTTATCCTTACAGAAACATACTTGGTTGTTTATCATATATAGCCAATAGAACCAGACCAGATATTTCATATGCCACAAATATACTCAGTCAATTTCAAGAAAACCCAGGAATGCCTCACTGGGATGGTTTACTTAAGTTGCTTGGATATGTTGTGCATACTAAAAATTTAAAATTAAACCTTACATGTAATAAACCTCAAATTATTGTTTACTCGGATGCAGATTATGCAGCCAATAAAGATGACCGTACGTCACTCGGTGGCCAGCTAGTCTTGTTAGGCAACTCCCCCATAGGTTGGCGTACCTTTAAAGAAAAGAGCGTATCTTTGTCGACGATGGAGGCGGAGTTTGTTGCAATGACAGAGGCCGCACGAGAATTGACATGGTTTGATAACATCTTAACTGAGTGTTATGATAAAGGTATTATTTCAGGTAGTAAAGTTGATTCAATTTTGTATGCAGACAATATGGCAGCCATTAATTTTGTTCGATCACCGATAGAAAACTATCGGACAAAACATATAGACGTGAGGCTTTTCTTTATCAGGAATCTTGTTTATGAGGATAAATTTAAATTAAATTTTGTAAGAAGTAAAGATAATGTCTCTGATGCCTTCACCAAACCCTTAACCAAAATTCAATTACAAAAGTTTGTTGACACTGTATTTGTATCATAATCTTGAATGTATTAATATATATAATTATTTGAATTGTAGAAATTATTGTATGTGCACATTGTTTTATATATATATTTAGAGTTTGAACATTGTTTTAATGATATATATTTGCATATTAGATCTAATACTTGAATTGTTCTAGGAGTATAATAATTTTGTATCATATACTAGATGTTGATCAATGAAATATATTAATCGTTATGAGTATTTTTGTGATAAAGATTTGTTAGGGTTTATCATAAGGGAAAAAAAATCTTGTGATCTTTTGTTGTTAAGTTTAAACCTGTCCTTGTTAGATGTAATATCTTGCTGTGATATTTTAATTAACCTAGTATAAGATTTTAATGACATTTAAGTATTATGTAAAAGATAAATGTCTTGATGGTTAATTATACAATTTTTACATTTTAAATTAATAGTTGTCTGATTTATGTCCATTATGAGCTTTACAATAGTTTTTTTTTGATATAGATATAATTTTACTTATACCATTTTCTGTATTGCAGATCTATGAGCCATATGTGTGATTATGTAAATCTGGGGCCCCAGTGCGAGAGGAGATGGATATGTGGTGAACGTTAGAGTTTTGTATATAGTGAATGATTGTTTTATAGTTTTTTTTAGGGCAATATAGCATCATGTACTTGAACTCTGTTTATGAAATTTGGACTTATGAGATAATTTCAGCAAGGTTACCTGGATGGGTCAAATAGAAGATTTTGGATGTGTCTAATAAAAATTAAAATTGCGGACTTCGAATTCACATTATTGAATGTTTTTTTTTTGGATAAAGATTTATATTCAAATGAGTGTTAATGTTAGAATAAATGTTTATTAAGTTTTGAATATTTATATGTTGTTGCTTTTATAGATAATATAAATGGATTGATTAATTAATCATTGTGTTTAAGGTGGTGTCCGCCAAATAGGCAATATATTATACAATTGAATTGTAAAATCAGTTTAAATCTTGAGTGGCAAAAGTTTTTCTAAGTTTTTTTTGAATTGAGGTTTTTGGAAAAGCTTGTGATATTAGCAGGTAAACTATTTAGTTTTTGTCATTCTTGTGTTTCTGGAGATGTTGAGAGGGGGGGCAATCTGTTAGCATACAGAGCCCTTTTATTATGTCTCAACATCTTGAGTTTTAGCAATAAGAAGTTATCAAGTATCAATCCTTTAGTCCCTTAAAGTTTCAACTGAAAACATTAAATATAATTACATACTATAAAAGTTAGTCTATTTTTTTTATATAAAAAATTAATCTTTCAAAAGCTTAACTTACTCTATTTAATATTGTCTTTATTTACTGTCATAATTTTAAATCTTCCCTTTTACTTTATCTTTTAAAGTTTATTAATTTCATCTTTAAAAACAAACTACACTCTACACTCCGTTTTGCACAAATGACAATTTCCTTTTTCCCCTACTTCCGGTTTCGCGGCGCTGCCGCTGTGGTTACGTAACACCTTGTCACGCGACTTCCGAAAGAGGAGGAAGTGGGTGGTAGCATCCGTCGGCTTGCTAATATAAATAGCAGGTGTTCTATGTCAGTGGGAGAATTTTTCTTTTGTGCCGGCGTCTGTAGTTGTTTTTCCTCTGCCACTTGTTCACTTGTTGATTTATTTGATGACTTGTGTAAAGTATGAATTATTTCCTTTCTATAGCAAGTGATGTTTTTGATAATTACTGTTTTTGTCACTTTGCCACTCGGGAAATTAAATTGATAAGATGTAAAAGAAATTTAACTAGTTCTCTAAAATAATTAAATGCCGGCCATTAATATATTTATCTGTTTATATTTCTATGTTAATAATTTTCAAACTGTTTAGAATATATATTGAATAAAAGTTTGTTGTTTTTATCTTAAACTTTCGTCGTGTTTTCCCTTTTTCATTCTAAACATATTTTTCTCATATAATGATAGATTTATTTATTTAATGCAAAGAAATACCCAGTTACGCTAATTGCAATTTAACTCTGCTAGCTGCTATCATTTATTTAGTAAACAATTCATGCTAAGTCTAACAAAATCCTTGATCTAAATCAGATTCCGCAGGTGAGCAAAATTCCAGTTGATCTGATTTTTTCATGTATGAGATTAAATGATGGTGTCGTGATGCA
>OZ005653.1:79281448-79382448 GCA_963930645.1 Salticus scenicus
CGACATCGTGTTTATTCATTTTTAATCATTTTACATTAATTTTAACATATTCAAACTTTTAAATAGCATTCAATCAAAATTTACTTAAGTTTCATTAGTTTCCCGTTTCGCCCCTGTAAGTTTACTTCTCGGCAACGCGCAAAATTCACTCAATGGTTCTTCCTTGATTTCCCCTGCCTTGCTGCCGGTTCTGGAGGCTTGGTTTCTTCCTCCCGTGAGCGTGCGTTCTGATTGGCCGCTAGCGCCGTGACGTTTTCGTAGCTCGCTGACCTGAGAGTAGAAAAACTCTCTCTCTCTCATTTGGATAGAAGAACAACTTGATATAGGACGTGTTTGGCAGGTCGCCGCGCGTTTAGCGTGTGTGGACCGCGTGTCTTTCGCGGGATCGCCACACGTACATCGATAAATATAACTTAATTGATATATAGAAAGCAATCTTTGGTAATTACAAAATAAATTTATAATATTGTTTTTAAAGACATTTCCAGATATATACCACATCGATTGTACGTATTCAATGTAATTGGAAGCGGATGAAATTGGATGTAGTTAACCATGCACATGGTCGCCGAAATAGTCCGCGAATTTTTGGACTCCCAATCGTTTCTGTTCTCAAGAAATATTCATGTCATTAGATCAAGTAATATGCATTTAATAGGATTCAGCCATAGTTTTCAGTCTACAAGTTAATTGCACAATGGATAGGGATATCGTTTTGAATCTAAAAAGAGGCAGATCAGCGAAGTTGTTGGAAAAGACGGACCCCAGAGAAAAGTCCCATCTTTGCCTTAATGGATTACAATAAATTAATGGTATTTACTACGCTGTGTTGTTTTTCCTGTATATTTCTCAAGACCATCTGGTATGTACGATTTCTGTATTTTTATTCCACTATTTATTAGCGTGTGATCCTCGACATAGCGAGACTCTTGATTTTAAGAACCTGCAATTAAGTTAGAATCCTAGCTTTGCTAGAGAACTGAAATTTTAACTAAACCTAGCTTTGTTGAACTTTAAGCCATTTAAGCCTTTAACCTCTAGGTACCTGTAATATAGGTACCTGGGACCCTGCAGATGTGCACCTCATTGAGATTTTTTCGAATTTCGAATTTGAATTTTTTAAATTAATGTTTTTTCGATTTTAAACATTGGCTTTTATGTTTCATTTTTCATGAATTTATTCTTAGATTGTAATCGTCTGCGTATCTTAGCAACGGCTATATTATGCAAATTATTTTTTATTTAATACATTTATTTGAGGGCGAATCTTTTTTCTCTTTTTAATTTATTATATTTATTGAAAATAAAATGGTAATGCAGTAGAAAAAATTAAATATATTAAATTTAAAATTTAAAAACGTATTTATAACAGTTATGTTTATGTATAATTTTTGTAGTATAACAACAATTATTTTTCATTTGCTAATTTAATTTCTTTAAAAGTTTTTTTTTCTTCTAATTTATAGTATTTGTCAGGAAATAATGGTAGTATATAGTAGAAAGGATTAAACTGATCGGAATTTATTTGTTTTTTATGTATTTAATTCCTTCTAAAAGAAAATCTACTTTTTATTTTATTTCATTATATTGGTCGGAATCAAATTGTAATACAGTGTAAATAGCATGAGCAATAAAATACTTGGTTCAAAAACTAAAATATTTAATAGACGCTGAGATCCAGTTATCTTTAAAATCCTAGTTCTTAAATAATGGCAGACCCACCTATCGTCAATAAATACCCATATTGAAATACATAGGAAAGAGATTTCTGCAGGCAGTTGGAACCTGCTCCCGATACAGTGCGGCCAGAGAAAGAGCTGCCGTAGTCAGCGAGTACCCGATGCGAGGTCTAAAGCGATTCCAATGTAATTATTTTAGTTTTTATTTATAATGTGATGTGAAAAATGAATAATGATCCAATTCTTTTGGAGATTCATTTAAATATAGTGGCCAGCGAAGCGGGCGTAGCCTGCTAGTAATATTTTATATGTGCATAATTATGTTTTCTAATATAATCACTCTATATTCCATTTTTGGTCTGGTTATCAATTACATTAGTAGATTTTTTAAATAATTTCTTTTTAAGTTATTACAAATTTTTATTTGTTTACAAATTATAATTTTTTTTCTTAAATTATGCATTGAAACTTTCTTTTTAATGACTATTAAAATTAAACAGCTTTACTTGGAAACTTCATTAGAGGCTTTCGTCTTGGATCCGAGACTTTTTCATTCAGCAGAGCAGCTTCACATGATGTTTCGACAGAATCTAAATCAGTAATGATAGTCATTACAGCCTGAGATTAAAATTTCTAATATTTTCAAAGTCAGCAATATTAACTATTTCAGCTGCATGGTTGACCAATTCTGCTGATATCTGCATCAAAGAACACAGATGTGCCTAAAAAATTGGGGATTCTTGAATAAAATTGGTCAATTATGAAGCTAAAATGGATCTTATTTCTGACTTCAAAAATATTAGGATTCTAATCTCAAACTATTATTCCTGGCTCATCTTAATCTCATCACATTCCAATTTCAGGCTAATAACTATCATTCCCATATTTTCTTGTAAGGAAGGCTAACAAAAATTCAACCAGCTTAAATTAATGAGGCAAGTTTTTGTTCTGTCTATACATTCATTACTGGTTTGTTTTCCTTGTCTATGCAGTTGTAAATTGTGGCTTTGTAGATGTTTTACATACTGATGAAGTGCTAGGACAATAGCACAGAACGTTTATGTTTTTATGTGTTTTTAATTTGTATTTTATTATGTCAATAAATGTCTTATTCAGTTGTTTTAAACATTTTATATGTGATATAGTTTTAGAGTTATGTCAGGTATTGTTGTCTTATTTGATACTGTCTTCAAAATTTTTATTATTTTTTCTAGTTATGAAAAGACAAATATATATATGTATATTTTCTTTTTTTATACATTTTCTTTTTGTTATAAATTATGCTGTACAAGACATTGTATTCTGATTGTTTTAGGCTTGTGAAAATGGCCGAGGTGCTGTTCTATTGTCAGTGGCTCGAGGAAAAGTGTCTGAGGGAGTTGATTTTGGTATGTTCAGAGAAATTTTGATTGCTATATTTTGCGCATGTATTTTTTTTTAAATCTCATTTTCTAAGTATTATTATGTCTAGAGATAGCAATAGATGGGAGAGAAGTTGGTTCTTTTATCAAAAATTACAGAACAGAATATACATAATATAATTTGTTTGGATATGTTTTTGTAAATCTGTCATTAGTAGGAGTACCATTTTTGTTTTTGTTTGATTGCTTGTGTTTTGCTGACCATAAGATGATTTTAAGATGAATTTTTACTATTTTTAAGGTAGTTTTTAATAATAATCTTAGGATTTTTTTTTTTTTTTAAATATATTTACAATTGATTGAGTGGCCATTTATTTAACTTATTTTTTTCTTTTTTCAATAGATCATCATCTTGGTAGGTGTGTTATTATGTTTGGAATTCCTTTTGTTTATACACAGAGTCGTATTTTAAAGGTAATTTATATATAATTTTAAAGTGCAATAAAAATTTATTCTTAATAACATTGATACAGTTATATCTATTAAAAAAAATATATATATTATGCCTTTCTTTTCCTTTTCAGGCTCGTTTAGAATATTTGAGAGACCAGTTTCAGATCAGAGAAAGTGACTTTTTAACATTTGATGCTTTGAGGCATGCTTCACAATGTGTTGGACGAGCTATTAGAGGCAAAACTGATTATGGTATCATGATTTTTGCTGATAAGGTACTATAAACTTAAAATTTTTTTTAGTGGATTCTTAAATTACTTTAACTATTATTTCTCTATAGAGATTAATTCAAGAAACTTCATCTTCACTCACCCATTAATTATTTTTTTTAAAATTTATTTATTTTTAATTATAAATACTCAGAAAATTTAATTATATTAGTGACTATAACTTTTGTGTTAGATAGAAAATGTGTCGTAATGTATGGCATTAATTTTACATTATGAAGTATCACAATAAATGGCTGAAAGTTTTATTACTCAGTTTGTGTGCATTTATTTGAAATTAGTATGGCTTTAGCAATTGCGTACATTATTGTGTAAAATGCTTTGTAAATATTAATATATGTAATACACTATTGAATTTTATTTATACTTTTTATAAATTTCATTAATAATTTAATTTCAAAATGAAGCAGTTTCCTAGGATTTGTTTCCTTTCCACTTTCTTAAAATTAAGAAAAAAATATTTTGAAAGAAAAACAAATTATTTATAATTTATCAGTAACCCTAACTAGATAATTTTACCTTACACAATATCCTTTAAAAGTCTTAGCATATATATTTCGGGTAGCATCGTACCCATCATCAGTGCCAAGTGAAAAGTCTGTTCTTCTGAGGTGGTTACTTTGTGGTGTCGTGGAAAGCATGGTCCTGCTTCACTTTGTTTCTTTTTTCTTTTCTCTTGAGGATCTGTTGCCACACTGCAGGAATAATGCATTGATCCCGGTCGTTAACAGCATGATTGTTAGTAATTATTTCTATGGCCTCCCACTTTAGTGCGTAGTGGTGATTATTGTACGGGCAATTTTATCAATATTGATGTAGTTTAAATTAATAGGGTTAGTATTGTGGGTGGACGAGAAAGCTGTGGAAGATTTACCATATTTTAAGTCTGTGCAATGTTCTTTTTCGCGATCGTTTATTCTGCATTTTGTCATACCTATATAACATGCTTTTTTACCGTTAGTGTGGTCAAAATTTATTTTATAGATGCTTGCAGTGGATTTGTAGTTGATAATATCTTTTTTATTTCGGATGTGCTGAAAAATATTTTTATTTGGTTTGATCGGAATATTTACGTTTAGATTTTTGTCTTCATTTTTTATTTTTATGCTAGCACCGTTACAAAAGGGGATGGAAGTAGGCATTGCTAATTCTATTTAAGGTCTTAATGTGTTTTTTATAAAGGTTGTCAATGAGATTTTTAGAGCAATTAGTGTGAAGGGCAATGTTTTTAATGTAGTTGAGTTCAGCTTTGAGTAATTTTTTTTTTGGAACATACGAGGATTACGCAGTTAATGTAAGAACGGAGAGCAGAATATTTATATGAGAGGGGAGTGTTATAGTTTTTATTTATGATTTCTGAATTAGCAGTTGGTTTTCGGTAGATTGTGGTATCAAAAGAGTTATTTGGTTTTTTTTATAATTTTAATGTCCAGAAAATTTAAAGTATGATTAGTTTCATTTTCCATAGTGAATTTTATATTATTATCAAGAGTATTTAAGTCAGTTAAGATGTTATCGGGATTAATGAAATTTGGAATAATGGTGAAGACGTCGTCTACATAACGGGTCCAAAGTTTGCATTTGTTGATAATATTTTCAGCGGACTTTTTGAAATGACGTAATTTTAATTCGGTGATAATGCCTGAAATGGGGGAGCCCATTGGGACCCCTTGCGTTTGCCGGTAGATATTTTGGTTAAACATAAAATATAATTCATTCAGAAGGAGGTTGCTGGCACGAATTAGGGTTTTACTGACTTTGTTGTTTCCATAAATTTCGGTTATTTTGGTATTGATAATGTGGGTAATTTCTGGGATATCGATAGAAGGGTATAAGTCTTTAACGTCGAAACTGACCAATTTATCATCATAGTTTAAGTTAGTGTTACGGAGTTTGTACAGAAAAATTTCGTTGGAGTTAATTGAGAAATCGGAGGGAGGGAGAGAGAATTCATAGATGTTTTTCATGAATTTTTTAAAGAAATTTTTGGGACCTTCAGACTTATTAACAATGGGGCGGAGGGGGGTGTGGTGGTACTTTTTATTTTATTTAATAATGGATAGAGGTTGCCTTTAATTTAAAACAAAATATGTTAACAAATTGTGATCGTATGAAATAATGATGAATTACCCTAGGCTTCGATCTGATCATACATGGGTACATACCAAGTATAAGATAAATTCAATCTTTACTTTTTTAAGATATTTTAAAGTTTAGAATAAAACATACCCGGTCTTGAAAAAAAGGAAAGGCAGTCTTCAATTCCAATTTAAAAGTATTTATTAAGATTAATTTGCTTTCCCACTTCAAGAATGCAGAAATCCGGACAACTGTTATAAATCTCAAATCTCTAATACATAGCCATGCTTCTTTAAAATAAATTCAAGATACTTATAACAAAATATTTATATAAAAAAAAATCAGCTCCGGTCACTGTCACAATTTCGTTTCAAGTCATAATAACCGTGTGGGACCACATATATAAAAATAACGGTAAAATATAACGTACGGACGCAAGTGCCCGGCCATTCTTCTCTGTACACAGGTGGAACACCAACTGACTGATTTTTAAATTTTTAAAAATCGCTCCTAAAGAAAAAACAGGTCCGCACACCTAAAATCACGGATACGCGATTTTGATTCGTTAATCGGACCGCAAAAGTAACCAATTAAACAGTTCGCGCATGCAAGAGAAACAATCGCCGATTCTCCCATTGACAAGTGTCGCGGGAAGCAAACTTTACAGGGTGCGTTGAGCCAGGAACGAACGGCTGCGATGAGATGCCTGCAAAACGATGTATTTTGGCATAGGAATTAAACAAGAGGTGATGTATTTACATCACATATCCCCACATGACCAATTACAAAAAATTTTATGGCACTGGAAACATGAACCGGATATGGTGAAATTGTGAACAGAGCCAGAGACGGTTTTTGTTGACAAAAGACATAAAATTTTTTGTGAATAAATTGTATAAAAGAATAATATAAAAAAAAAATTCAGAAACATTACTAAATATAACATATATATCAATTATTTTACAACAAAAAGAAACTTATCGTTATTACACATACGAACTTGTTATAAGAAGAAATAATATAATCATAATATCAACAAAAAAAAATCACTGAACACATACACATGAGCTTGTTACTTGAAAACACTCACGTGAGAAAAAAAAAATTTCTTTTTTTTTTTTTTCTTTCAATTTCTCCTTAAAGGAAATCATGCGAATGACAATAACATGGCTCATAAAATTAAATAATCTCAATTGTTATAGAAAAATAAGATACACATAAAATATAAATGTAATATCTTAAATGTAAACACAGCACATGAAAATAGATATCTATTAATATATATAAGTATGAATATAAACATGAAATCATATTACACAAGTGACATGTCATGAAAGAAATATTATATTTGTTACCAGTAACATAAGAATTGTTTATAAAAATAAATAGCAATATATTTGGGCCCAATTATTACATGTGAGAAAGCCCCTTGGAAATAGACCAAGAAAATATCAAACAAAATTAAAACCCAATTAAAATAATAACCCTAAAATGAAAATAAAAGAATGTGCTTTACAAAAAAAAAAAAAAAAATGCTATTTCCAATTGACTTGCTACTATTACACAATTATTTTCACACATATATATATCTATATCTGAATAATACTCAAAAAAAAATATATATACATATATGAATGAGGAATTATTTAACAGAAGTGTGGTACAGCAAAATCCAACCATCTAACACATTGAACACTTTTTTTTTTCTAAATTTTTGTATACTTTACTATGATAATCTTGAGATATTAATATTATATTTTCAAAAATTAACTCTTTTATAAAACATAATTTACTGGCTGTGACTCTCTAAGAGTACTCCCAAGCAGGTTGATCAGTCCTATTCTGAAGCACTCCCGGAAAGACACAGAAAGCAAAAAAAAAAATATTTATATATATATATATTGTTAAAGATTACTATTTTTCATTCCTGGGCCTCAGGTTATACCTGGAGGCCGAGCTATCTGGTATACAAGTGTTATTTTTCTTGTTGACAATAGGAGCAGGAGATTGACTATTTTCTAGAACTGGTAATTTATTGTTTGTAAGCAGAGAATTTGTATTGTCTTGTATAAGATATTGTTTCCTTTTTGGGACAATTAAAAGTCTATCGATATTAATGTGGAACGGTTTTGCTGTAACACTTTCATACTCTTTAATTTCAACCAGCACCTTAGAAATTACTTTAGTGACAATAAAAGGCCCGATAAACCTTGCTTTGAAAGTGTCTCGTGTCTTCATGTAAACAAGATCGCCCGTCTTGAACACTCTGAGGGAAGCTCTCTGGTGCTGTCTTTGATTTCTGTAATTTTGAGCATCCTTCATATTTCTATGTACCTTTTCATAAACTCTATTTAGCGACTTCATGTATTGATAATACTCAAAGGGGAATTCCATATTTGACATTTCATGCAATTCACATACATCAAATATATTAGAAACTGACCTACCAAAATGTAAAAATGCTGGTGAATACCCCGTTGATGAATGTATAGAAGTGTTGTATATACTTTTATGTATCATCAAGGCTTGTTTGAAGTTGAAGCCTTCACCTGCTAATGAAGCAATAGATGATTTGATACTAGTGTTTATTCTTTCGGAAGATCCTTGCGTCTGTGGATGTGCAGACGAAGCATGAACAAGGCTTATTTTCATGGTTTTGGTGAAATGGTTGAAAATATCTGCTGTAAACTGAGGTCCAAGGTCAGACATTAATGCTGCAGGACGTCCATATGATGTGATATATTTTGTTAGGGAGTCTACAACAGACTGTGCCGTGGGTTTTTTAATTGGAAAAAGTTCTAAGAATTTGGAGAAGTGATCAAAACAGGTAAGTACAAACATTTTGTTGGAGAATGGTCCAACAAAATCCATAGATACCAGTTCACCAGGTTTATTTGGAATGAACATTTCCTGTAAAGGAGCTGCAGGAATTTTGTGAGGCTTATTTCTGATACACAGTTTACAAGAAAGCACGTAATTTTTGGTATCTCTGTATATTCCTCTCCAGTAATATGACTTCAGGATTTTACGGTATGTATTATAAATACCAAAATGTGGCATATGAGCTATCTTTAAAATTTTAGGTTTTAGTGAATTTGGTACAAGAATCTTGGAGGAATTACTATCTTGTTTGCTATTAAATTTTCTTCTTATCATCAATAGACCTGTATCTGGATGAATGAAATAATTTTTGAATTTCTGTTTTGGATTTTCAGACGTAATATTTTGTACTATTTTCAATAAATTATCATGTTTTTGTTCAATAAATAAAGTATCTTGTGAAACTTGTAGTTCTGGGTCATTATTTTTTCTATTAGTTAGGTTTAGGTTGCTGTGATTTATATTGTGCAACTGTATGCTGGGTGAATTGGATGATACAGGTAAGATGTTTTCATCATTTATTAACTCTGGATTTGTTGTCAAATTTTGGGTGGATTCTGAAAAGTCATCACGTGAAAAATAATCTGCTAGAACATTAGATTGACCTTTAATGTATTGGAATGTAAAATCATACGTGTACAACTCTATTAGCCATTTTGTAGTAAGATCTACAGGTGAAGTAGTACTGCGATAGAATTCTATGGGTTTGCTATCACTTAAAATTGTAAATTGTCTATTATATAAGTAGAACCTGAATGCTTGAACTGATTTAACAATTACCATAAGTTCTTTCTTGAGTGCCGGATAGTGCTTCTCAGAATTAGAAAGTGTTTTGCTGAAATAGCTAACTGGTTGTAATACATTGTTGCGTTCTTGCAACAGAACCCCAGCTATAGCTACATTGCTAGCATCGGTATTCAGGAAGAAAGGCTTGTCAAAATCAGGTAAATTTAGAAATGGTTTAGTAAAAAATATCTTTTGAATTTTCTGAAAAACTTCTGTGTGTTGATGTGTCCATTTAAACGGGATCTTCGTTGAAGTTAACTGTGTTAGTTGATCCACTAGTTTTGCATAATTTGGAAGAATTTTTCTGTAAAAACCACATAAACCCAAAAATCTCTTTAAATGTTTTCTTGTTTTGGGAGTTGGAAATGCTGTTATTTTGGTGATGTTTGATGATATGGGACTTATAGTATGGTCTTGTATATGAAATCCAAGGTAATCAATAGCCTTCTTAAAAAATTGGGATTTCTTCAGAGATAAGGTGATGTTATACTTTAATAAAATTTTGAAAAGTTGAGTCAGTTTTTCTAACATTTCTGGAAATGAGTTGCTACATACAATAATATCGTCCTGGTATGCAAAGATACCAAGACATTTTGTTTCTTCAATTATCGCATCAATCAACATTTGGAAACTGCTTGCTGCAGATCTTAGTCCAAACATTAAACGACTAAATGAATAGGTCCCCCACTGAGTTGTGAATGATAACCTTTTTCTGAACTTCTTTGGGAGATGTATTTGATGATATGCAGACGGGAAGTCCAGCGTGGTGAAGTATTTATACTTTGAAATGTTATTAATGATATAATCAATTCGGGGCAATGGATACGATGAACTCCTTATCATGGCATTGATGAGTCGCAGATCAAGGGCTAGGCGAAAAGATGGCTTTTCATCAGGAGATGTGGGTTTTTTCTTCACAGCAAGCATGGGACACGCCCATTCAGAAATGCTCCTTTCAATGATGCCAGCCTCTTGTAGAGCATCAATTTGTTTCTTTATCTCCTCCTGCATAGCTTCAGGAACTGGATAAGGCAACGTTCTTACAGGAACATCACTTGTGAATTGTATATGCGGGGTCACATGGTCAGTGTGTCCCAGTGATTTAAGTGATGAGGAAAAAACCACTTGATGCTCCATAAGCAATTTCTGGATAGTCAATCTTTCTTTAGTAGACAAATGGTGTAAGGAAAAATTATCAATACTAAATTCAGATTTTCGGAGTTGAATGATCTCATCCGATGCTTGAATCAGATTAACTTGTGCTCTGGGCTCTTGTTTAATTTCTCTATTTCTTCAATTTGGTGAATTATTCCAAGCTTGGTACCTTTATTTAAATGTTGATCTACTTTAGAATAATTTGTTAACGGAACTGAAAATGACATTACTTCAATATTTTTACTCTGTGAACCCTCTTCAAGGTTGACAATTGCAGTGTACAAACCTATACCTTTGTTTTTATTCAGTGTGGGAATAAAGATTACCTGTTTATCAGCATATATTTGTTTGCACATAACAAAGACATAAACTGTTTGTAGCGGTGGAATGATCACTTTGTTTTTGAGTGTACATTTATTAACTTCATCTTGACAGTCAAATTGAGAATTTTTATCGTTTACGAAAGTAGGATTAGAGGTAGAACTACTGGTCTCAGGAATAGCGGGTAAATTTTGGAGGCAATTAATTTTGGATTCAGGAATCTCATACTGATCTTCAGGAATTGTGCTATAAATGTCAACATGACAATCGTTAATTTGTACGAGATTTTGTTTTAAATCAATTAGGACCCTATGGGTTTTCAGAAAATCAAATCCCAATATACCAATGAATTTTGAGTCTGTAGGAATATCTATGAGAAAAAATGTATGTCTGAAAAAAAATTTGCCAATTTTGAATGATAGATTGATACATCCCGCACAAAATACCGCTGAATTGACAGTAGCAATTTTAACTTTTGTAGCGACTCTTTTAAAGTGTAATTCATTTCTGAATTTATCGAAATAGCCTTTGGCTAAAACTGAAATGCTTGCACCTGAATCTAAAAGAAAGTTTTGTAATGACTTATTTATGTTTAACTTAACAATAGGTAAGTGAGGACTGGCAGCTTGAGTGTACAATAGAAATCTTAATGAATGAATAAAAATAACATCCTCATCAGGCTGATTTTCTGTTTGGGATGTAGCATTAGATGATATATTTGCAGGAACAATGGTTTGAGTACTTACTGAACTGACCAATCTTTTTGATGAGATAGGAAATTTTAATCTAGTGCTTGATGATCTTAGGATTATATCCTGACCACAAATTTTTAGACCATTCGAATGTTCATTATGAATGGGAGAGGAAGTGCAGGACTGACCTCTCCCAGAAATTTGTCAGTCTTTATGAAACTGACGATTTTTGTAGTTGAGCCCTTTACGTTTATGTTCAAAAGTTGCTGACTCCGATTGAGCCTGTGCTGACCGGGGGTGTGTGTGAGAGGAGTGTCCATCCGAAGGAGAATGTCTACGGTTATATTTGGATCTAATTTTATTTCTTTGACATGATTTGAATCCCTGTCGATCTGTGTCAAATCTTCTGCCACCCTGATAATCTTTTAATTTGTAACAAAAGCGGGCAGTGTGTCCAACCCGAGAACACCACTGACATGTCGGTTTATGACCATCAGACCGCGAGGGCCGATCTGAATTTAATTCAAGATGATGCAGCTGGGAGTCCCGATCCGCGGCATTATGCTGTGCATTTTCAGCAGTCATGCAATGATTTATATTTGAAAATGATGGCTGGGAAACAGCCAAAGATTCACCTGATTGGACAACCTCCTGATATGCAGCCAGATTGTCAACCATTTCCTCAAAATTACTACACTTTCTCGTTAAAAGATGTAACTTATAATCGGGGGTGAGAGTATCTGTTAATTTTGCAATGAGTAGTTGGTCCATTGATTCTTGTGGAAATTTTGGAAACCTCTTATAAACAAGATGTTGGAGCCGATTAGTAAAGTTTCGGATATTCTCCAAACCATCAAATTTAATGGCATTATATTGTAATGCCTCTGTTCTGTTTCACCTTTAAAATTCTTACGTAAAATCTGAAATAATTCATCAGGAGATTTGGCTCTTTGGCATGGGATTGACGATGTATAAAATTTTAAAGCCCTATCGCAAAGTTTTGATTTAATAAAAATAAGGGCCTGTTTAGGATGCCATTTAAAAATATCTATTTTAGTTTGCACCTGTTCAATGAAAAAATCCAAAAGATCTGGATCACCATTAAATGGTGTTACTGTGAATTTAAGACAATAAGATTTTTCAGCATTCATGATTTTAAGAAAAATTTGTCAAAATTTGCAGAGACAAAAAAAGTTAATGCATAGTCATATATTTTCAAAATATCAAGCAGACATACTTATCTACTTTAATCTTATTATATTTCATAACAAATTTTCATACTAATTGAAGTTGACACATCTTATTAGGTATATCTTTTAGAAGTGATAGCAAACTCCCAAACACAATAAATTATAACATGTTATTCCTTCAAATACAAAAATATCATACAGCCTATTTTCAAAATATTCTCTCTCTATTATCTTGGCATTAATTCTAAATCAAAACAGTATTTTTATTTTGCAAAAGAATAATACCCTATATAATCCAGAAATACATACCAATATATTACACTTCAAATGCAAAAGTAAGCTTTTAATTATTATTCTTGATAAACTATTTGTTTAAATACATTCAACAGACTAGATTATGATACTTAGTTCAATATGCCACTATGGAATTTTTTTTTGAAAAACCACTTTTCAAAAGTATGTTTTTGAAAAAATATATGAATTCTTATTTAACTATTTCATTTTATTATTATTACTATTATTAATGAAATGGCTAATAGGCATCTTAAAATAAAATTTTACCCATACAAACAGTACTACTTTCAATAATTACTGCCCTTATGGCTATGAAAATATGAATAATAACAAAAATATACATCTTTCTAATAATTTCTTAAATAAAGCACTTTCAGATTAAAACTGGCAATGTACCTCATGCAATCTTCGATTTTTACGATCGGCACCATATGTGGTGGTACTTTTTATTTTATTTAATAATGGATAGAGGTTGCCTTTAATTTAAAACAAAATATGTTAACAAATTGTGATCGTATGAAATAATGATGAATTACCCTAGGCTTCGATCTGATCATACATGGGTACATACCAAGTATAAGATAAATTCAATCTTTACTTTTTTAAGATATTTTAAAGTTTAGAATAAAACATACCCGGTCTTGAAAAAAAGGAAAGGCAGTCTTCAATTCCAATTTAAAAGTATTTATTAAGATTAATTTGCTTTCCCACTTCAAGAATGCAGAAATCCGGACAACTGTTATAAATCTCAAATCTCTAATACATAGCCATGCTTCTTTAAAATAAATTCAAGATACTTATAACAAAATATTTATATAAAAAAAAATCAGCTCCGGTCACTGTCACAATTTCGTTTCAAGTCATAATAACCGTGTGGGACCACATATATAAAAATAACGGTAAAATATAACGTACGGACGCAAGTGCCCGGCCATTCTTCTCTGTACACAGGTGGAACACCAACTGACTGATTTTTAAATTTTTAAAAATCGCTCCTAAAGAAAAAACAGGTCCGCACACCTAAAATCACGGATACGCGATTTTGATTCGTTAATCGGACCGCAAAAGTAACCAATTAAACAGTTCGCGCATGCAAGAGAAACAATCGCCGATTCTCCCGTTGACAAGTGTCGCGGGAAGCGAACTTTACAGGGTGCGTTGAGCCAGGAACGAACGGCTGCGATGAGATGCCTGCAAAACGATGTATTTTGGCATAGGAATTAAACAAGAGGTGATGTATTTACATCACAGGGGGGGGGGGGGGGGGATTTTTATGGTCTTTATATTTGGCAAAAAGGCGAGGGATAATGGAGGCATGATTATTGAATAAAGACTGGGTGTTGTCTGGCCATTGGCGAGTTTTTATGAGATCTTTAGTTTTTTCAATTAGTTTGTTCAAAGGGGAGTGGGTTATTTTAACAGCTTTTAATTTTTCAATAGTGTCTTGCATCATATTGTTGTAATGAGTACGATTCATAATAGTAATTAAATTAGTTTTATCGGGCATTAAAAAGGTGATTTCGCGATTGTTTTTAAGATTTTTAAGACGTTGGATATCAGCAGAATCGGAGTATTTATTATTAAAGTTGGAGACAGATTTAACGAAGGTGTTATGAATAATTTGTTGTTTAGAAGGAGGGATATGTTCTATAGCAGTTTCAATATGAGCAATAGAGTCTTTTAAGTTATGTTTTTTGTTTAGGATGTATTTTGAACCGAGTTTTAAAAGAGAATCTTGATGAGAATTGAGTTTAAAATTGGAGAGATTAATGTATGGGTAAGTGGAAGGAGGGGGAACATTAAGAAGTTTCAGATTTTCCTTTATTATCCAGTGTTGAAGTTTTTTACTGTGTCGTTTTCGTAAGGATTTTTGTTAAAAATCGGTAAAATATTTTATTTTATCAATTATATGGTTGAATTCATCAGTGGAGGTATTTGATTTAAGTTCTAACGTTAGTTTATTATATATGTTTTTTAGTTTGTAGATCCAGATAGATTTTTGTTTAATAATTTTCTTTAGGATAGAGAATTCGAAGCGCTTGGCCAGGTATTTATAGTTTTTATTGATAAAAGGAGATTTTGTTGTAAGGAATTTAGGAACAGTTTTGAAGTGGAGACAGTCTTCCATAAAAGTTTTATGGCTAGTTTCACGGGTAAGTTTTTTAGCGGTGTTTCTTAGGTTTTTGAATAAAGTGGAAAGAGACATAATTAGAGGTCAAGGAGGCCACGAACGAGAAGTAAGTAAAAAAAAAATATATATATATATATATGTATATATAATCCATTGCTCATCTTGAAACTGCTATAGAACATATCCCTCCTTCTAAACAAGAAATTATTCGTTACACCGTCGTTAAATCTCTCTCCAACCATAATAATAAATACTCCAATTCGGCTGATATCCAATGTCTTAAAAATCTTAAAAACAATCGTGAAATCACCTTTTTAATGTCCGATAAAACTAATTTAATTACTATTATGAATCGTACCCATTACAACAATATGATGCAAGACACTATTGAAAAATTAAAAGCCATTAAAATAACCCATTCCCCTTTGAACAAACTAATTGAAAAAACTAAAGATCTTATAAAAACTGGCCAATGGCCAGACAACACCCAGCCTTTATCCAATAATCATGCCTCCATAATCCCTCGCCTTTTTGCCAAATATAAAGACCATAAAAATCCCCCCTCCTTCCGCCCCATTGTTAATAAGTCCGAAGGTCCCACATATTTCTTAGAAAAATTCATGAAAAACATCTAGCAATCCCTTCTCCCTCCCTCCGATTTCTCAATTAACTCCAACGAAACTTTTCTGTACAAACTCCGTAACACTAACTTAAACTATGATGATAAGTGAAGCAGGACCATGTTTTCCACGACACCACAAAGTAACCACCTCAGAAGAACAGACTTTTCACTTGGCACTGATGATGGGTACGATGCTACCCGAAATATATATGCTAAGACTTTTAAAGGATATTGTTTAAGGTACATTTATCTAGTTAAGAGTATAAATAAATATAATCCTTTTTTAAACAGTATAATTTATCAATAACTTTTAATCAAGTGGTACATGGAACAAGCATTATAAAATTTTAATTCCTAAATTTATGAGTAAAGTAATAACAGATTATTAATGATTATCTGTAAGCTGGCATAAAATCAGCTTATATATAAGAATATGTATATGCACATACATTCTCATATTTACATATAAGTGTTTGTGTGTGCAAGTCTACAAAAGTTTAGCAAAATTTTAAAACAAGCATTATTTTTTTCATCCAATTAAAAAAATCCATTTGATGAAATGTTCTAAAACTAGAAATAAAATAAATATTAGTAAAAAAAAAAAAAAATTCAGATATAAAGAGCTACAACTGGAAATTGCTGGAACTGCATTTCCGTTTGTGTTACGGGTTGTGTTTTTAACACTTTCCAACAATGTTTAAGAGTAATTATGAATTCAGTTAGTTTATCTCTTAGTATTTTTGTCTGTTGTGTGATCACATGGACATAGGCAAAGTAGTTTGAAGGTTAAACGATGCAACAAGTAAGTACAGATGTAAAGTGCTAATCGTATATGCAAACGGCATGATTTTTCGTTCTTGTTTAAAGATTGAAATGAATTCTTGTTACCAACCTGATTTAATAAGTACAATTGAAAATTATCATACATTATGAGATAATTAGAATTATAATAAAAATAAGACCTTTTTTTTTAAAAAAAAGAGCAGTAATATTTTAGTATTATTATTATTATTCACAGTGGAACTTCTTTTTCGGTGAAAAAAAAAAATGAAGGAACAGATTCACTCCTCAGTTTGTGATGAATTGCACTCTTTGATAGCATAAGCAATGGAAATGTGGTATTGAGGAGGATAGCAGAAACAATGCGCATTACCATTTTTTTCTAGACATGTAAACATTTTCTGTTTCATTTCATTGCAATATGTTTTTACTCAAAATTTCGGCTAACAGCTTGTGGGGAATCAATACATGCGACACCATGTACAGAATGGAGATTCGTAGGCAGAAATTTTAAGGCTTTTTCCTAATCAAACGTTTAGCATAGTCAGGTAGAAAAGCTTAACGTTTGATTCACCCTGTTTATTTTCTCTTATTCTTAAATATGCCTGGTTCAACTCAATTTTTTACAAAAATTGCGAATGTTATTTAAATTTATATTCACTTATGTTATTAGAATAAGTTGAGTCTTAATATAATAACCTATAATCAAATAGATTTTTTCTAATGTGAACAATTTTTTTTTTTTTTTCTCTTGTAGGAGGTAGGGAAGAGATCTGAGTCGGGAAATTTACATAGGGTCATATGAAACCTGTAAGCTGCCATGGTGTAATATCTATTAGAGGGGGCCGCCAAAAATCTATTGCCTAGGGCCGCTAAAATTGAAAAGCGGGCCCTGTTAAGATAACTGTACCTTTGAAATTGGTTGAATGAAAATCAAAACACTGCAGGTAGTCCGATAGCCTGGTGCGTATTTAAACTGACTCACAATCGAAACACTGCATAGTCATAGCTTTCCTCTGCCATTCTTTTCAGCTTTTGAATCTAATTAAACACTGTTTCCCATATTGTAAATAAATACTTCTTTCCATCTTGAGTAAGTTAATTTTGATTATGCAATATATTGCACATGTTTATTTTTTTCTCTACTACTTATTTATACTTATTGTGTGATGATTCGTGTCGTTCTTCAGTTAGATTATAAAAGTAATTTTTTTTTTCCTGTTTTCAAGAGACATTGAGGAAATTTTATAGATAAGGGGGAAAAAAGGAGGGGGGGGGGAAATCATAGGAATGAATACTTAGAAATTTATTTAAAAAAAAAAGGGGGGGGGGGAAAGGCAGCTTCTTTCAAAGACTGCACGCATAGCTTGAAGCAGTAACAGAGAGAAATCGTATCAAACAAGAAGTCAAAGCAAGTGAGGTGTAATGCAATCTCAGATCATGTGTGTGGAGGGAATATTGCTTTTGTCCCGTATGCACACAGCATTCGATGATTGTTTTCTCCTGTTCTGAATCACTGTAAAAGATTGACTTTAGTTAGCGAGAAATGTAATCCTTTGGTACCTTTCTCCAGAAATGAGCGGCTTCTGCAAAAACTAAACTTATTCTTCAAAACAGTTTTAGCACAAGCTATTGCACAGAATTTTATTTTCTTTCAAAATTTTTTGTTTCCTAAAAAAAAAAAAAAAAAAAAATCTGTAAGGACTCAATGCCATTCTGCGACAATATCGCAGTGTCGCCATGATTCTGCCACAAGGATTATGAAAATCATGTTGAAATGCCAAAAATTCTTTATATTCTTAGAGAATAAGATAACTAATTAAAATTATTTCAAATTTCATAAATGTTGGTAGGGTGGGCATATAATCAAATTACAATAACAAAAAAAAAAAAAAAAAAAAAACAGTGGAAATTAATATCAATGAGAGAGAAAGATAAAAAACTAGACATTTTAAGTAAAATAGATAATAAAAAATAATAGAATTATCTTCTTTAATATTGAATTTGTAATTTAATTATAATTTGGTATTTTAATTTATTGTATTTTATAGTGCTTGTTTAGAAAATTTACCAAATAGTTTTTCTAATATTTTTCAGCGGTTTTCTCGAGCAGATAAATATGGAAAATTACCAAAATGGATTCAAGAGTATCTTACTGAATCTTTTCATAATTTATCAATCGAAGAAGCTGTACAGATTGCTAAAAGATTTTTAAGACAGATGGCTCAACCATTTACAAGAGTAAGCATTAACTTCTCAGATAACTATAGATATCTGTCATTTTACTCAGTAAATATTATTCTCAGTAAATATTTTCAGTAAAATTTTATTCAAAAATATAAAGAAAAATGACAAAAAGAAAAAAAAAAAATATCTGTAAGTTAGTTTATAATTCCAAAAAATCTGGAGTGACTCTATTAAACTCTCTGAACATTAAGTTTAAAAATATAACAAATAATTAAAAGTAAGAGAAATCATTAAATTAAAAAAAAGAAATTTATAATACGGTGTTTATTTTTCTCTATATAGTATGTTGTTCAATTTATTGCTATTGCAATTCAAATTATTTGAGTACATAGATCATAATGATAAAAATTTTTCTTTGTGTCCCTGTAAAAAAATTGTAATTGCTAGATTCACCAAAATTATACAGTTCATGGGACAGTTACCTGTAACATGTGTATAAATTTTCTGTTCAATCAAATAAGATATTTAGATGCTATCATGTTTTTAAAAGTTTGAATCCGTAAGCCATAATGATAAAGAATTTTTCATTGTGTCCCTGTAAAGAACTAAAGTACTAGATTCTCCAAAATTCATAGTGTGTGTGATAGTGATCTATAATATATATCTAAATTTTCAGTTTTTTCAAATAAGGCATTTAGATGCTATCACACTTTAAACAGGGTTCCCACTGGTCAGGGAAAACCTGGAAAAGTCAGGGAATTCGAAATTACGAAAAAAAGTCAGAGAAATATCAGGGAAAATTGTAAATATTGCTCAAAAACCTAGAAAAAGGATGATACAAACCTGGAAAATGCTTTTTGAGCATTCAATTTATATCACAAGTCGCGTTACTGTGTTGTCTTTTATGTCACAAGCTATGTTCTGTTTCATACCACAAGCTATTTTTTATGTCTCAAACCAAATTGTGTGACTGGAATTTTCTAAAAATAGACCTGAAAAACCTGGAAAAGTCAGGGAATTTTATTTTTGAAATTGAGTGGGAATCCTGTTTAAATAATTAGAGTCCATAGCTCAAAATGATAAAGAATTTTTCTTTGTGTCCCTGTAAAAGATCTATAAGTACTAGATTCACCAAAATTTATGTAGTTTATGCAACAGTGACCTATAACAAGTGTATAAATTTTCAGTTCAATCAAAGAAGGCATTCAGATGCTATTGCACTTTTATTTAAAAAATTTTTGGTCCTTAGGCCATAATGATAAAGAATTTTTCTTTGTGTCCCAGTAAAAAAACCTATAAATGCTAGATTTATCAAAATCAATAGGGTTCGTGCTACGATGACCTGTAACATACAAACTTTCAGCTCATTCGAACAAAACATTTAGACGTTATCATGTTCACTCACACACATGCACACGCACATACATCATCGTAAAAATTAAAATATCAAAAATGAACTCTGGAGACCTCAAAACATTTATATCAGAGTCTCAAAATAGAATTTTTGTCATGATGTAATACTTTCCTTACATAGTATGTTCGAAAAGTAATAAATGGGTGGCGAAATCTTTTGATTTGCTTAGTATTTTAAATCAGTACTTAAAAATATATTATTCAAAAGGACTTTTTGTGTAGGGGAAAAAAAAAAGGGTGGCCACTAGTCAGGGAATTTAAGTGAGTCTGGAAAAGTCATGGAATTTCAAGTAAAGTCAGGGTTACGAAATTATTTGCTAATTTTGTGAAATGTTGGTGGGGAAAAACAGCATAAGTCAGGGAGAAGTCATGAAAAACGGTGAAAAATAGTGATGGAAAAGTCAGGGGAAAAGAATTCGCAAAAGTTTTAATGTTAGCCACTCTGAAAAAAAAAAAAAAAAAAAAAAAAAGTGTATTGTTCAATGGAAATCAGTTTGTGATTTCTAGTGGTGGTGGAAATGTCTCTTAGATAGTATTAACATATTAACATTGTTTTTTAGATGTTGTACTACATAATTAAATTATTTTTTAGCCATGAAAATCACATATAAAGAATTCATGTATTTTTATTATTATTAATAATCATTACTGTTTTCCTGTTTTAGGAAGATCAATTGGGTATATCATTACTAACTTTAGAACAATTAGAGTCTGAAGAAATGAAGAAGAAAATTGAATCGAGAGTTCAGTTATTGTAAATATACATTGTGATATATGCAGAAGATCCATTGGGTATATCATTACTAACTTTAGAACAATTAGTCTGAAGAAAGAAAGAAGAAAATTGAATCAAGAGTTCAGTTATTGTAAATATACATCGTGATATATGTAAATATTTGTATTAAAGTTTTTACTTTTATATATAAAGTGTCTATAGTTTAATTTCCTGTTCATTGCAAAACTGAATTAGTTACAATTCTTTTGTGTGTCCCTGTACACAAACTACAAACAGTATGTACACCAAGAACTATACACAGGGTTACTAGCAACCTGGAAAACAGAAATCAGGGGGGAAAAAACCTAGGAGTTTCATAGTGTTAAAAAAGTCAGAGAAATATCAGGAAATCTGATTGAAATCTGTACAGTTTCAGAGAGTTTTAATCAAATCTTGGGGGAAGAAACAATAAACTCTGATTACACCCAAGAAATTAAGATACTTAGACTTACAAAATGGAAATAGAATGCCAAAATGGAAGAAAGTGACCTAGAAAATGTCAAGGAAATTTACTACTTCTAGAAAAGCAAAAAATAAAAAAATGTCAAATGCAGCCATCCTGTATACAGTTAATAACATGTACCATTTTTGATAAAAATCAAATAGATATTGACAAATAATTTTTATTGAAAAATTTCTTGTTAAATACATGCAGTTTAAAAAATCAATGTTTGATTTTGGTAAAATCTCCTGAAGTACCCAAATGAATTCCTATATTTCTAAAATGAAAATACAGTAAACTCTGGATTATCTGTGTATGCAGGAAAAATATGAGATGAAAAGTAAGGGTTAAAAAAAAAAAAAGGGATTTAAAAATAATTTTAGTTCATTTTGCAGTACTTATTTTCAATATACAAAATGCGTATGATAAATAAATTTTCAATAAAAAAATTAGTTAAATATAAAATTTAGTCGCATTTATTAGAAGATAGCTTACAGTCTTTTACACCACAAATCTGAAGTCGTGATCTGGAAATTTATGAAAGTGGACATGGAACAGGGAGGGAATTTTATTTTTGAAATAAAGTGGGAATTCTTTGACCATTTTTGTTGTAACTGTGAAGAGACTTCCCAAAAAATAATTGCATAATAAATATTTATATATGGGACTGCTTTATAAATGACACAATTATTCTAAAAGCAGAATATTTGTTATTTTTGCTAATATGTTCAATTTGAAATTAATTTAAAAATGCCACTTTTATAATGTGTGTTTAATTTTTTTTTTTTACCTTCAGTTAAAAAAGAGAGGAAGGGTAAGTTTAAAGTCTTTGTCTGTCTGAGCACTGAAACTTTCAGATAAATAAATCGATATAGAAATGCTTTTTTTTTTTCCTTTTAATAATTGAATTGGGATGGTTTGTAGCTCTGGTTGATGAAGGTCAGTTTGGTAGATTAAAAAGAAAAAAAAAGTTTTTTTTTTTTTTTCTTTAATAGCTATTTTGAATTGATATTTTAAAATTTGCCAGCTAGCAACTTTTAAATTAGGTTAGGTTATAAGTCATATAGTTTTTTGTATTGGATTATAAAAACAGTTTTTAAAATATTATCTAATTTTAAACCAATTTTGATGATAGTTAAAAATGGGTTTAAAATGGTGATTATGAATTGAGAATTTATATATTAATAGGCAAGCATAAAATTTGTAGTCCTTTTTTAACATATTAATTATGGGAGTAGAGGGTTGAAAATGGTATCATTCAAAAGGTATGGTTAGCCAGATGAGGAGAATACAAAAATTATTTTCTTACGATGTCAAGAAGGTATTTAAAAATACTTCTGTTTTTTATGCATTTTTCCCTTTCATACACGTATTCTTTTACATTAAAAAATACCTAAAAGTAAAAAGTTGTTAAATCTGGTATTTTCATAAAACTCAAATAAAACCATAGACACAGTAATTTCTATAATGTAGCAATCACTATACGCAAGCGAAGTGATGATGTCTATGGCCGTCCGTGGAGCCACGGAAAAGATTTCCTATGTTAATCGTCCATTGGATTTTTTGTAAAAAATTATTAAAATTTAATGGAAATTATCTCCTGATTTTAATACCCATATTTGGATATAGTTATATATAAATTACTGTCTACATGTATTAGATTGAGCTATTTTTGCTGTAAAATCGATAAAATTTTAATTTAAAATTTAAAAACTGTAGAAAAAAAAATGGCAAACTTCCAGTTTCGAATGTATAATATCATAAACATTTCATTTCAAAGGGTGATATTTACACAATAAATATCCAACTAATATACTAAATAAAAGGAAAACGGTAAATATTCTATCATAATTTGAATTTAAATTTGTTTTCAAATGTCTAAATAAAATATCTGATATAAGATACTGATATGTTGCAGTGGGATAGATTTGATATGTCGTTCTTGGCGAAAAGAAAAGAAAAAAGATCGCCAAATTATCTGGCGAATATATTTAATTCCATTATTCAAAAATCATGATTATTTTAACAATGTATATTAAGAGAGTGATCAATAATATGAAACAATATTTCATGCAACAGGTATTATGAAAATATGCATCTGGTATGCATATTTTCGTATTACGGTTTTGATCGCCAAATACAAAAAACGCCAAGGGTGACAGGGTTATGAAATTTAAAATTAAAGTTCTGTCAATTTGACAGCAAAATAACTTAATCTAACACATGTGCACGATAACTTATTTATAATTATACCCAAATATGGGGATTAAAATCGGGAAACAATTTTCCTCATTTTTTAATATTTTTTTACAAAAAATCCAATGGATAACATTGTTTGGCATGAAAATTGCCCCCAACACCATTTTTGCAAATTCTTATGTAAAATGACCTCCTTAATCTGAATATAACATCCATCTTGCCCTATCACCCACTGTTCTTTAGGGATTGCCCTTTAATTTTATAACTTTTCGGTAATTTTATGGCTATAAATTTGATTTTTAGGAGGGGGGAGGATTGTTTTAACTGTTAAATATCTTCTGAGGGGCTACAGAGTTGAAAAATTCTAAATCATCAACATATGCGACAAGGGGAAAATTTAGGGGGGGGGGGATTTGCCACTGAAATTATGTATTACATTTCTTATATTTTTTAATCTATTATTAATATTATTTATTAACCCATTGTATCCTATATTATTTTATTTTTGGAAAAATAGTTTGAAACTTTTTTATTATATTTCTTTATGCATGAGAATCATCTCATATTAACACTTTCGCGAACTAGATTTTTCATTCTGTATTCACTTTTCTTTTTCTTCCATAATGGACTTATATGTATATAATTAACTTACATATTATGAACATCACCAGAATGATAAAAATCTCAGTAAATAATTTTCTGACGAAGACATTTTTCATCTGATTTTGATGCTCTTATGTATATTTTATAAGAAGTTATTTACTTATTAAAAACAAACAAACAAAAACGAAGAAAAAGAAAAGTGATTACATGGCAAAAATTTCTTGCTTAAATTTAACATTTGGAAGCATGTGTATCATCACTATCTGTAATGCATAGGTTGATTTCTTTAGAAATTGATCCATTGCAATCACTTTGTTTATCTAGCTATCTATCTGTCTCTCTATATCTATATATAATGAAAATTTTGTCGTCATGATAACTTCCCAAATAGTACTCCAAATCGAAACAAATTTGGACAGCGAACTTATCTTATAAATATCTTGGAGTTCATTAACCAAGTTACTCCGCTATTTTGTTTTCAAGTGGCGGCCACTTGAAAATTTCAAATCCACATTATAAAAAGTGTATTTAAAGCTGGATGTGCTTGAATTTTGATGCATATATAGACCATGGGTCTCAACTAAGTTTATTAACAAATTTTATATGCAATTTTTAGCAAAGTGGCGGATATCGTAAATTAAGCAAGACCACTTGAAATCAGGCTGCCACTTGAAAAATTATCATTATGATAACTTCTGAATTAATAATCCAAATTGAACCAAATTTGGGCTGGGAACTTATCCCATAAATATCTTAGATGAGTTCGTTAAACAAGTTGCTCCACTATTTTTTTTTTAAGGGGAGGCCACTTAAAAATATCAAATTCACTTTGTAAAAAGCATATTTAAGCCTGGATTTGCTGGAATTTTGATGTGTACATAAACCATATAAGGATCTCAACTAAGTTTATTAGTGAACTTTATCCAGCATTTTATATTAAACTAAGCAGTACAACTTGAAATCGGGCTACCAATTGAAAATTTATAATCATGATAACTTTTTAAATATTGATTTAATTCAAACTAAAGTTGGACAGTGAACTTATCATACAAATATCTTGGATGAGTTCATTGGTCAACTTGTTTTTACGTATGTTTCCAAGTTGCAGTTACTTGAAATCGAGCTATAAACTTTAAAATGTGACATCACGGTAACTTTTGAAATACTAAACTGATTCAATCCAGAGTTGGATAATGAACTTACTCGAATAAACTACTAAGCCAGAAACGCCAAAGAAAAATATTGGAAATGCATACAGCTGTTTCGGTAGCCTATAGCGTACCGTCTTCAGTGCGAAAAGGATTCTGAATCAGGAGAGGTTCACGTATATATAGGAAAGGGACCGGATTTAGTTTAACCAATAGGATTACGGGGAAGGTGGGGAGAGTGGCCAATAAGAATTTAGGAAAGTTAGCTGTGTAAACAGTAGAAAAATTAAGAAAATGTGGACTGAATATAAAAGTTCCAACAGTCAGACAAATACGGAATAGCGAAATCACAATTTACAAGGTTTTTAGAATTTTTATAAATATGAAAAGCTTCAAAGAAATCGAGTTCATGAATGGATTTAGGTTTAGGTCTGCAAGTTATTTTAGCTGAATTAAATTTAAAATTATGATTTCCAATATTTTTCTTTGGCGTTTCTGACGTAGTAGTTTATTCGGGTTTTAATATTCCAACGCCGAGTCTCCTGTTATTAAATGAACTTACTGTTCAAATATTCTAGATAAGTTCACTGGGCATCTTAATTTGCTCTTTTGTTTACAAGTGGTGACCACTTTAAATCATGGTGCCACCTAAAAATTTCTTATCACGATAAATTTTGAAATACTGAATTAATTTGAACCAAAGCTGGATAATAAATTTATCATGCAAATATCTTGGATGATTTTGCTGGACAAATTGCTCAGCAGTTTTGTTTTCCAAGTTGTGGCCATTTAAAATCAGGCTGTCACTTGAAAATTTATTATTATTACTTTTGAAATATTGAATGAATTTGAACTAAAGTTGGGCAGTGAACTTATCATACAAATATCTTGGATGTTTTGCTGAGCTAGTTGCTCAGTCATTTTGTTTCCAAGGTGCTGCCACTTAAAATCAGACTTCCACTTGAAATTTATCATAACAACTTTTGAAATATTGCACCAATACGAACCAAGTTGGAAAGTGAACTTATGCTTCATATATTTTGGATAAGTTTGCTGGGCAATTTGCTCCGCCATATTGTTTCTAATAGATGGCCATTTAAAAATTTGTTATCATGACAACTCTTGAATTATTTAAATCATTTTGAACCAAAGTTGAACAATGGATTTATTATTCAACTATCTATGATTTCGGTGGGCAAGTTTCTCTGCAATTTTGTTTCTAAGTTGTGGCCACTTGAAAAATTGTTATAACGATAACTTTTAAAATACTGAATTTATACAAACCAAAGTTGGACAGTGGACTTATCTTACAAATATCGTGGATTAGTTCACTGAGCAACTTACTCTGCCATTTTGATCCAAGTGGTGGCCACTTAATTTGTGAACATGATAACATTTGAAATTCTGAAATAATTCAAACTAAATTTGTAGAGTAGATGTACCTATGTACCTCATTTGATATATTTGTTTGACAACATGATCCACTATTTTGTTTCCAAGAGCTGGCCACTTGAAAATTTTTAATTCACATAAAAAGTATTTATGAACTCATTTACTTAAATCCATATATCCCTTTCTGACTGGAACATTTTTACATTAAAATGTTACATTCTTCTGTTTTGACCGGTTGAAAGAAAAAATATGGAGTGCAACCACCATTTGTCGATTGAAAATGATACTTTACACCTAAGAATTAGTATGATCATTCACTTCGTGTTTTTATTACATACGACTACTGTAGATGCAAAAATGTATATGGATAATGTCTAACCTACACGATTGTGTAGCTTAGGTCGGAAAGGGATAAACATAGCCTACATCAATATTTCAAGTCCATTAATAATTTGTAGCCACCATTTTGAAACAAAAATAGAGGCTACTTGATATGAAAAAAGAAATCAACTTACCCTTCCGAAAAAGCCAGAGAGTCTTGTTTAACCACTTCACCGGCCACTGTAGTGTGTGGAAAGCTACGTTTCCCCTGAGTTATCTTGGGATGGCTGGTGAAGTGGTTAATCAATATTTCAAGTCCATTAATAATTTGTAGCCACCATTTTGAAACAAAAATAGAGGCTACTTGATATGAAAAAAGAAATCAACTTACCCTTCCGAAAAAGCCAGAGAGTCTTGTTTAACCACTTCACCGGCCACTGTAGTGTGTGGAAAGCTACGTTTCCCCTGAGTTATCTCGGGATGGCTGGTGAAGTGGTTAATCAATATTTCAAGTCCATTAATAATTTGTAGCCACCATTTTGAAACAAAAATAGAGGCTACTTGATATGAAAAAAGAAATCAACTTACCCTTCCGAAAAAGCCAGAGAGTCTTGTTTAACCACTTCACCGGCCACTGTAGTGTGTGGAAAGCTACGTTTCCCCTGAGTTATCTCGGGATGGCTGGTGAAGTGGTTAATCAATATTTCAAGTCCATTAATAATTTGTAGCCACCATTTTGAAACAAAAATAGAGGCTACTTGATATGAAAAAAGAAATCAACTTACCCTTCCGAAAAAGCCAGAGAGTCTTGTTTAACCACTTCACCGGCCACTGTAGTGTGTGGAAAGCTACGTTTCCCCTGAGTTATCTCGGGATGGCTGGTGAAGTGGTTAATCAATATTTCAAGTCCATTAATAATTTGTAGCCACCATTTTGAAACAAAAATAGAGGCTACTTGATATGAAAAAAGAAATCAACTTACCCTTCCGAAAAAGCCAGAGAGTCTTGTTTAACCACTTCACCGGCCACTGTAGTGTGTGGAAAGCTACGTTTCCCCTGAGTTATCTCGGGATGGCTGGTGAAGTGGTTAATCAATATTTCAAGTCCATTAATAATTTGTAGCCACCATTTTGAAACAAAAATAGAGGCTACTTGATATGAAAAAAGAAATCAACTTACCCTTCCGAAAAAGCCAGAGAGTCTTGTTTAACCACTTCACCGGCCACTGTAGTGTGTGGAAAGCTACGTTTCCCCTGAGTTATCTCGGGATGGCTGGTGAAGTGGTTAATCAATATTTCAAGTCCATTAATAATTTGTAGCCACCATTTTGAAACAAAAATAGAGGCTACTTGATATGAAAAAAGAAATCAACTTACCCTTCCGAAAAAGCCAGAGAGTCTTGTTTAACCACTTCACCGGCCACTGTAGTGTGTGGAAAGCTACGTTTCCCCTGAGTTATCTCGGGATGGCTGGTGAAGTGGTTAATCAATATTTCAAGTCCATTAATAATTTGTAGCCACCATTTTGAAACAAAAATAGAGGCTACTTGATATGAAAAAAGAAATCAACTTACCCTTCCGAAAAAGCCAGAGAGTCTTGTTTAACCACTTCACCGGCCACTGTAGTGTGTGGAAAGCTACGTTTCCCCTGAGTTATCTCGGGATGGCTGGTGAAGTGGTTAATCAATATTTCAAGTCCATTAATAATTTGTAGCCACCATTTTGAAACAAAAATAGAGGCTACTTGATATGAAAAAAGAAATCAACTTACCCTTCCGAAAAAGCCAGAGAGTCTTGTTTAACCACTTCACCGGCCACTGTAGTGTGTGGAAAGCTACGTTTCCCCTGAGTTATCTCGGGATGGCTGGTGAAGTGGTTAATCAATATTTCAAGTCCATTAATAATTTGTAGCCACCATTTTGAAACAAAATGGCAGCTACTTGATATGAAAAAAGAAATCAACCTACCTTTCCGAAAGACCCAGAGGGTCTTGTTTAACCACTTCACCGGCCACTGTAGTATGTGGAAAGCTATGTTTCCCCCGAGTTATCTCGGGATGGCCGGTGAAGTGGTTAATACTGTTTCTCATTTATTTTTCTTTTCTAAAATTGTTTAACATTTTTCTTTCTTCCAAAGCTTACTTTTGAGAAAAAGATTATTTAATTATTAGTTTAAAAATTATTGCCCATATTAAAGTTATATAAAATTCAATTAATGATTTGATAATGAATATGTCATTAAAATTTTAAGTTCATATGTTCATTTGTTTAAAATTACATGTAGAAAAGAAAAAAATGAGAAAACAGATTATTGCTTTAATTTTTAACGCCTTTGTAATTTACCCATATGGAAAAAATGTTTTGTTCGAAAAACCAAATTTATGTTGTTGACTGATTTTGCAGATTTATTTTGTCATTTTAAGAATAACTTTGTACTTATAAAACTAACTTTCCTCGATTGACCAATAGAATGTGGTTGATCGAAGAGTCACTGTCATCGGTTAGTTTGGTAAGCTACTTCATAGATCTCTCTATAATCATCTAATGAACAAGCGATTTGCTTCTTTCATATCTGGTAACAAAATTTTCGTTACAGCTATATCAACAAAAAAAAATTTTGGTTGATTTAACAAAATTTTTGTTGTATTAACAAAACTTTTTTTTTTTTTTTTTTTTTTTTTCTGTAGAAAAAGAAGAAATAGGAAGAAAGAAATGTGCTAATGTTTCACCCAATAGAGTAAAATAATGTCTATAAATTATAAATTATTTATGAACTTTGTAGAACAAAATAATCCCATTTTTCTCTAGTCAGATTCACTCTTTCTCCATATATTCTGAGATTTTTTTATTGCTTTTTGTTATAAGAAAATTTCATTCAAAAATAAGGTTTTAGGAATTCTGTTTTCTTAATTCCATTCATTAAACAGGTTGCCTTTTAATTTAGTGAGCAATTATAAAATAAAATAAATAAATGAAATATTTAAATTTATTGTTATTATTGTGATTATTATTATTAATTGCTTACTAAAATAAAAGGAACAAAATATTTGAATATAAAAGGAACAAAATATTTGAATAAAATATTCGAAACACTTCATTTTTGATTGCGATAGTCTTTAATATGAATTAACAAAACCCCCATAGGATTAAATGGGAAAGGATTAAGAATGAATCTCACTATCGGTATCTTCATTTGAAATTTTAAGTTGCTTGCTTATAGCTAAAGTTTAACAAAAATGCAGCATTTATTACAGTCAACTCTCAAAAATCCGCAACCCTAAAATCCGCAATTCTCTAAAATCCGCATATCATTTGCAATGTAAACAAACATTGTCACAACTGATTTGTTAATTAGTGGATTGCAAAACTTCAACTGTATTAAGAGATAAATCAATTATTAACTGGTGCTGATGAATCACCAATCACTCAGCATATTGCAGAGAAGAAAACGATAAGTGTAATTATGTATAATTATCAAAAAATAAATTATTTTAATTTAGAGGAAGGAGGAGAAAGTTTCATGAAAGATTTTCTCACATAAGATAAATATTCAAACTTTCTCATAGCACAAACTTATGTGATTGACCAAGAATTGCTGACTTTTTTGCAGGTTATAGGAAAATAAATATGTATGAATATTCTTACTTAAATTATTATTGATCAGACTTTTAAAAAATCTAGATAATTTGTAACTATAATATGATGTATAAAAATTGCTCCTTAAATTAAAATTTAATGAAATATTTGTACTTTTAATAGGCACACTTTATTTCAGCATTGTATGTATAACAAATAAATTGTTTCTTAAAGATTTTCTACTTAAATGAGGTTCTTAGATGTAAATAAAAGAAATTACTCTAAAATCTGCAAAATTCAGAAATCCGCAAAACACTTCGTTTTAAGCTGTGCGGATTTTTGAGAGTGTACTGTACTTTCTTTTATATTTAATAGAAGAAAATATTGGATTCGTAAAATGTTTGACACCTGTTTTTGGATGGATTTTCACGTTCAGCGTGGGGTATATTATTAACCAATCATTGTGAAATTAAAAAGAAAATTACTTGTAATAGTAAGAGTTAACCAGGATAAAATTTTTGCATATGTAGGAGCATTGCTAAAATTTTCGATACTAGTAATATTTTTGAAAATAACTAATCAATATTTTTAAAACGAATGCTTAAATCCTGTATCTGAAGTAATTTAAAAGCATCGATTTTTTACTGCCTTGCATAATAAAAAAAATATTGTTTTGGTGTCAAATTTTCGAAATTGAGTTTACGTGATATTTAGACGTTTGAAGGTCCTCTTAATCCGAAAAACATGCTTCTAGTGGTTGATCTGTGTGTGTCTGTCTGTTATCAGCATATCTCAAGAATAAATAACAATAATAAGTTCAAACTCGGTATCTTAAATTTGTATCGTATAAGGATGCTACACTGAACTTTTCTTTAAGAGCAGGCAAATGGTTCGTGTACAGAGACACCCAAGAAAATTCAAATACATTATGTATATGGGGGAAATTGCAGGTAAGTAGAGTTCAACATCTATAGCTCGCACTAAACCAAATAAAATGAATGTATATTTTTTATATGCATAGAAGCAGTTTTCATGTGGAATATGGTAAGGAATATTGTGGGACTGTTCGTCTACAAGCCTACGCAAAAGAACTAGAATATGGCAGGAATACTTGAAAATTGATTTAAAAGTATTTCAGGTTGTGCTATGCGTTATTAATATAGGATTATATTTATGTGCACCATGTGGTGTGTACATAATTTTTAAAAGATAGGGCTGCGAATAATTAACTGAAAACATCCTTTTAATTAAATGTAATTAGTGAGTGTTCTTTACTATAATATTTTAACATGTCCAGGAATACTGCTCAGGAATTGAAATTAATTTCTCATACACATACGGTAAATAAAATCCTTTTTTATTTAAATATTTATTGCTTGTTTGTGTATATTTACACGTTTTGAGGTTTCCTGAATACCGAAGTCAGATTTTTAACGTTTGATCTTTGTCTCTGTCTTTTATTAGAGTAACATAAAAACAAATGATTTCATGGTAATTCAAATATTGTATTTTGAAGTTAATGTAAGTTTTTTACTTAAAAAGTTTAATCAAGATTGATAAGTTTCAAGGAATGGTGCGTGTAAAAGTTGTCCGAATAATTTTAAATGTAATTTTAAATTTAATAACAGTTTGAATTCTATATAAATGTAGGTATGAACATCAAACCGGGGTTGAAGAGGGCGGTAGCGCCCCTTACACAGAATTATTTGTTATAGCTGTTCCGAAGCCTAATTTGATTTGTTTTAACGTAGGTTTTTTATAGTATTAAATTTCAGGGTAAGAGAAAGTCGTGTGAGTGCCTCACCAGATTATTATTATTATTTTTTTTTTTTTTTTGGGGGGGGGGGGGCTGGGGACGAACCGCCTCCCCCCCTTTTTTTTTCTTTTTGGAATAATAGATGTAAAATTCTGTACAAAACTGTATTTAATTTAGTAGAATGAGACATTTTTTCCTTTTCTTTCTCTCTCTCTCTTTCTTTCTTTCTTTTTTTTAATCTATTATTCCACATAAAGGTCTGCGGTATCTGTGTTTCATTTCTTAGCAGCGGTTGCTATATTAATTTCTTAAAATTTCCTCGTTGCAGCTTTAGTATAGGTCCCCCCCCCTGGCGGCGTTTACATTATTTTTGTTTGTTTGGTGATAAATTAAAATAATTACTACATTGCGCAAGTAAAGATCTTAGCGAGACATCTGAGCTACTTCGATGCCAAATTTCAAATTTCGCCAAGGGGTTTTTATACTAAAGCTGTTCCATTTCTTTAGCACGATTTTTCTCAATTTTGTTTAAAATATTTTTAACTTGATGCGAGAGGGAAAAAGGGAAAAACATTTTTCAATTGGTTTAAATATTGGTCCATCAAGGTGGGCTACTGCAAATTTCCAGAATGCTTATAGAAGAATATATCCTGACTGCATTATTCCTACATATATCATGGTGTGATAAATTTTAATTAAAATAGTTTAAAAAAAAAAAAAAAATCTGCTTTTTCTATTAGCTTGATTCGGGTTAGTTGGTTCGCACTAAAAAGCATGAAAAGTTTAAAATGAAGTGTTGTCCCCTAAATTTCATATTTTAGTTAGTTTTAAAAAATCATTTTCGTGTTGAAAAACTGTTTGCACCCCTGGATTCAGAAAAATCGCCCCTTTCATTTGGTAACGAATTTGTAACGCTAGGACTTGATATTTCTAATTTATTTTCCACTTTTTGCGCTTTTAGCCCGGATTCGGCAGAAGGTTTATGACAGAGAATGTAAGCTAAAAAAAAGTCTTTAAAAAACATTAAAAAAAAAAAAAAGTTTTGTCTGTCAATTTAAATAAAAGAAATTTGTTGTGCGATCTTTTTTTTTTTTTTTCCCGCCATAGAAATAAATATATTTCCTTTTATGTCAGAAAAATAAAATAAACGCCTTTTTTTTTTTTTTCAATTAAAACGAAGCTTTTATTTGATATCTTTTGGACCAATTATCCGATTGAACTAAAAAATAAGAGTTAGCTAGATTTTTTACTTATTAATGAGTGTACCATTTTTCGTAGTGATCAGTTGAACTCTTTATTTTGTATAGTGAATTAAAACCTGACATATTATGCATATGCTTGATTCAAGGTGGGTTACTGGAAATTTCCAGAATGCTTATAGAAGAATATATCCTGAATGCGTTATTTTGACGTTTAATTATCCCACATATATCATGGTGTGATAAAAGTTGTGATGGGGAGGAACCAATTTTTATGCACGATGGAGCTCCTTATAATAAAGCAAAAGCATTCAGCAAGTTTTTAGCTCATAGAAGCATTACAATGTTGTACAAGACAGGGAACTTTCAAAACATGAATCCAATAGAAAATGTATGGGGGCTCATGAAACGCGAGATTAGTAAAGAGGAAATAGTAACAAAACAAGAGCTCATAGAAAAGTTGATTGAGGTCTGACATCTTAATGCATATTTCTATGAAGTGGTAAAAAGTTGGGCAGATACTAATACCATGCTACAGAAAATAGCAGCTCTCATTGCACAAAGGACGTCACAGAATTATTGATTTTTTGTAAATAATAGATATTTTTTAAATATATATATTTAACATAATCAAATGCTTTAAATCAAGCAAATATGTTTTATTTTATACGCAATGATTCCATAATTAATAATTAGCATTTAAATTAATAGTTAATACTTATTGAATACTTATGTAACCATATTATAAATTTTAGCTATGTAAATATTTTTAAAGGTTATTTTCCTCAATGGGTCTAAATAATATGGCACACCACTGTATATTGTTTATAATACTTGTGCTTAAGCTCAATTAGAATTAGCGATTATTACAATTTTTTTTACTCGACCGTCTAAATATCGATAGTGACAACTGAAGACGTCACCATTTATTCTTAATATTGTTCTGTTGCAAAATAATACACCCCTTTTGTTGCATATTTTAAACTATATTTTGATAAGATAACAAACAAAATTTGAAATTTTATTTTTCAAACCACGTTTTACTACTACTTTAAGTACTATCCGAAGGATTTTTTAAATAGTTATCAAAAGAAATCCTAAGTTAGAAATTTTGTTTAATTTGAAACTTACAACTTACATTCTTTTCATTTTTGGAAATCAGTTTTTGCTTCGTTTCATTTATGAAAAACGATAGGATATCACGCAATGTACAACTTAAAATGGAAAATCAGTTTTCGTTAAAGGGACTATTTTTCATTCTAAATTCAAAGAAATTGCATTAAAAATGTATTTTTATTCTGAGAGAAAAGAGCACAAAGTTAATTTTATCTGAAAACTAAGATTTTTTTTTTTTTTTTTGTTAAAGAAAGAAAGTAAATAGTAGTAGGGAGGGGGGAGGGAATCAATGCAGCAAGTTTAAGAACTTAAGTAAAAGTAGATTTAATTTTGCAATTTCAAATGTAATTTTTCAATGCTGTCTTTCCTTTTTTAATTTAGAGTATTCATATATGGAAAATGTTGCACGCAAAATCTCAATCACTATTTGAACATACGTTTTCTTTGAAATTTTTTTGTAAATTCAAAAACATTGTTACAAAACTTTTGTGTTTCTGTATAGAATATTCTGCATAGTATAATATTCATTCTATAGAAAGAATGCCCATATGAAAACACGAAAGGTCGATATCGAATGCTGCAATAAATAAATAAATAAAATAAAAATAACGGAGAAAATTTTCTTTCAGTATGTTTTGTTATAAATATGTAAAGTAAAACAGATTTTAAAGCAAATTTTATCATCAAGTTGCAGCAAAAAGTACTCGTACCTAAGTTGCTATCAGATGTTGTTGGAATTTCTCGTTTTTTCTTTTAATAAAAAATTAATTTTTGGTTAATTAGTTTAAAATTGTAATGCAGTGATTTCATTTCCGAATTAAAGAATGCATGAATACAATATAATACAATCACTTCTCCATATAAGATTATTTAACTGGACCCATACAAAAATGACATTATATAATGGAAAGGTAGAACAAAAATCAAGGGGAAAAAATCTGATGTGGGCACCACATGACTAACTAATACACCCATTGGAATATATATATATTGTTATGAAAACATTCACATTTTTGTGAGGTAACTGATTAAAAATAAACAGGCAGGTTCCAGCCTACGAAATTTCCTGAGAACAAGCAAGGGGAAAAAAAAAGTAATAATAAAAAAATAATAACCCTAGTCCAAACAGAAAAGTCACGATAATTGAATTATATATACCGCGGAGACAAATATAGTAGTTTTTTCAGGAATAGTGCTCCACGTATTATTACAGATTCTCTCATTGCCAAATGAACAGCTCGAGTTCAATAAAAACCATTCGAGTATAGATGGCCTACTTTTGTTCTCTTTGACGAAAATTAGTGACGAGAAACGATATACTTTACCAAAACAATTCTGTTAAAATTGAGAGAAGATTTACTAATTCTGGCTATCCTGAAACAATAATTACCGCCAAATTTGATCGCTAATCTCGCCAAGCCGCCAAGTTTGTAGCCAACGAAGATTTTGGTCTTGGCATCGATTTCGGCTGTTTTGCATCGAATTTAGCATCTTAGTGACCGAATTTGGCGAAAATTTGTAGTTTAGTGCTGCCAATGTTTGGAAGCTCTAACTTCAACAAGAACAGAGTTCTGGAATTTTCCGGAAACTTTCATTGATTTATAGCGCAGAACCAAATTCTTTGAAAATTCTATAAGTGACTAATAAGAATATATATATATATATATAAAACAAGAGTGATCGTTGATGATTGTAGATTAAAACTTGCCTCTATCTTTACGTGCTACTTTCTGTACGGTATTCCTGTTAAAAGGGAAACAGATGGTAGTTTTTTTTTTCCCCACAAGGATGGGCGTTGACTCAGCGTCAAATTAGGCATTCAAATGAGCGGAAAGGGACAATTAAGGATTTCTAAAGTTTGGAAACTCTAACTTCAATAGGAGTCGAGTTCTAGATCTTTTTGTAGCGATTCCTTATTTTCTAGTTCAGAAACTAATGAATTTCATACGGGATCAAGCTTGCGGTATTCAATGGTGATTAAATTACCTTTCAAAATATACCAGTTGTTAAGAAAGGGGTCAATTAATCTTTCGTACAGGGCGATTCAAAAATGACGATCGAGAAAAAAAGAAATTTTGGACCCTTTTTAAAAGTTTTTTAAAAATATAAAAAATCCGTATTTAAAAAAAAAAAAAAAAATGTACCGTAAGAATCGGTAATAAATGCTCTTTCTTGTGGTACAGGTGCATTTTCAATATCTCGAACCGTTCACGCAGGATCGCTTTATAAAAACCTACGGAATTTTCTGTCTCTGCTTTTTCTTTTGAGGTACGCGATTCCGGATGAAAATAACGGTCGCCTGGCATTTTTAATCGTTTTTTCGTTAGACATAGGTCAACGTTTTAATTAATATCTCCGCTAATTAGGGTCGCATCGTTTAGCAAATTAGATAACGAACATCTATGATAAATTCTCCGTTCGAAAGTACCTGTCCAAAATTTGTGCGACCATTAGCGGCCCAGCTTTAGCTGCTTCAAGCCATTTCTCACAGACACACAGACGGACACACACACGCGCGCAGATTTTAATAATATAAGAGATTTTGCACACAAGGATCAAAACACCTTTAACGAGATATGGGCCATTATTTCTAGGACGTCAACAATAGAGAAATATTCTCTGGAACGAGGTTCTCATTAGTGAGAGTGTTTGTCGAAATAACAAGCACTGTTATTTTTGTGAAAACATAGGTGTTTACATAAAAAGGCACAAAAATGAATAGCATTCTTCTCCAACTGTCGCAAGTATGTAAGCGTATCTGTTTAACAGGATCGAAAGATGGGATACGGGTTTCGAATTAGTATCTTTTAAAATTGAAATTAGGTACGAGTACATTGACACATTTCATTGAAAGTGGGAGATGGGAATTAGTTATAGGCCAAATGATGAATTTGGTTTATATCATCTCTATTGATGATGTGAATATTTCTACAAATAGTTCTATGAATTTCTGAATATTTAACAATTTTCTTCAGTTTGTATTTGCAATTTTGGAAAAAGTAAATATCGTGCGGTTTAAATTTAAAATACTTTATAGTACTAGGAAGAAAAAAATATAGTCTCAAAATTAAATCCGAGATTATGAAAACACATTTTCTAATCTTTTTCTCCATTTCCTGAGTCCAGAAATAGAAAAATATTTTTTATCACTTATCGTTTATTTTAACCACTAAAAGTAATCAGCAGTTATTTCTATATTTAAAGAGTTTTTGCACCAAACGTTATTAGGCATTAATTTACTTCAAAGTGCAATTACATATAAATTTATATGAAATTCTGTGCCTTAATTCTCGAGCTGGTACTGCCTTCCACAAACGTTTTTTGTCATACACAGACATACATTTTATAAAGTGGTCAAATCATGTTCAGGATCTTTCAAAACGTATAAATCCATCTAAAACCGGAATAAAGATATCGGAAGTCAAAAATTCCAATATCTTTACTAACTTTAACTCAGCTCACTTTTAGTCGCCTGATTCCGTAGATGCGTGACTAAGGTCACAGGGGCACACTCTACTGTAACCTTTCATCATCTTTATATTAAATTAGAGGTTTAAAAAAAAAAAAAATGAAAGCATTAATTAATAATGATTTTTTCAATGTATTTTTGTACTTATATACTAGCCATAATGATAATCTTTATAATTTTCTTAAAATCCTTTAGAATTAGGTTGTTACAATTAAAATGCTAAAATTTTAAATTAGAAGTTTAAAAAGGTGCTTGTAACATAAGCAATAAAATGTCTGAATATCAGAAATTTGAGATGATCTAATACGAAAACGTTATCATTATTTAAATGAAAAAATTCCCATTAATAAGATTTTATCAGTAAATCCAAGACAAGCTATTCGCTTAGATAATATTAAACAAGAATTCATTATATAGAAAAGTTAATGCAACCTTTGCCATTAATGGAGGATATTGGATTATCTGTTTTGTCCAATATTTGACCTAGTGTTTCTCGGTGTACTTCAATTAAGGTTGTATCGGAAATGTTATAAGTGGTAGCAAAGTAAATACCACCCTTTCTTATTGCTTTTACCATTGCTATACATATCAATACAAAATATTTTCTGAAGCGTATTTATTCGTATTACATTTTCAGCAATATATCTGAATATCATGTGTTGATTAATTTGTATAGTGTACAGGAAACAACGCAATTTTTCTTCTTTATATGATATCGTTTTCAGGCCTAATTATTTTCCCTTACATTAATTTACAGTATCTTGCAATTTAATTGCTGATTTTCTCATAATTGAGTATGTATAAAAATTTAATAGTAGGGGAGAGTGGGGATGAATGGGACATTTTTCATGTTTTTATTGATAACGTCGGCCATATGTAATTCAGAATTTTCCAACATTGCTCATAAGTACACTTCAGTAATCAGTTACATATAAACATACTAACTTTAATAAAAAGTTACTATTTTTAATTAATAATATATATTTTTTTATATGCATGTGTATTGTCCCATTCATCCCAACAAATGGGGATGGATGGGGCAGGACTGGAGTTAACAAAGAAAAGAAAACAAAATGGAAAGTAAATAATTTTTTTAAAGTTAAATTGGTTTATATGATTTTATTACACACTATGAATTCACTGAAATTAACATAAACTGATGTATTGACTCAAATTAACATCAAAAGACAAAAGTCCTATGGTTAATGCAGTTCTTAGTGCTGTAAGCTTTGGTAATTTAATCTAATAAGACCTAATCTAAAATATAATAAATAAATAAGACACTAGAAAGCGATAAATCATTATAATAGAGTACAAATTATAAAGATAAATTTTTGTTTCCGACTAATCGGGAAAAATCAACATTCTATTCTGTATTACATTAATAATCACCAGAATTTATTTAATTTGATTGAAATTGTGATTTTAATCAAATTATTATTAATTAATTTATTTATTTCAATTATTGATTTAATTTGCATTGAATATTCTAACTTATAATTTTTACTTTCTCTTACCCGTAGGGTCGAGAAAGTATTGTTTTAGGGTCATATTTTCGAACGTGAGTTTTTGTTATATTTACATGTTCTGAGGTCCCCTGAATACGAAAATCATCTTTTTCGCGAATGGTCTGTCTATGTGTCTGTCTGTCTATCTGTGTGGATGGATGTCTGTGTGTCTGTTATCAGCATATCTCAAGAACAAATAATAGCAGAAATTCCAAACTCGGTATTCTAAATGTGTATCATATAGGGATGCTACAGTAAGTGTTTCGTTGAGATAACGCAAATGGTTCATGTACAGGAACACTCAAAAGTATTCAAACACATTACGTCTATGGGGGAAATTGCAGGTAAGTACAGTTTGACATCTATAGACTACACTAAACCAAATGAAACGAATACATATTTTTTGTAATAGAGATAGTCAACTGGGAAAAAAATGTTGTGTATGTAGGAGCCTCGCCTCCCCCCCTGGGGGAGAAGTCCCTCCTCGAGGGGAGTAAATTTTCATGATGGGTATCTTTCAAAAGAGCTCGCCAATACCTTTAAAACGAATGGTTAAACCATCGCTCTGCGATAATTTGAAATAAAGGTATCGATTTTTTTTTCATTTTTAACACACACAAAAAAAAAAGAATTTTTTTTTTTTTTTTTAATGTAATATTGAGAATAAATTCAACGTTTTTTTTTTTTTTTTTTTTTTTAAATATATATATATATATATATACATATTTAGTATCATATGGAAATCGTCTGGATTATCAAAAAAGATAACTTTTTTAAATAATAATTTTAATAAATTATTTTTTAAAAACAGAATTATTTTTTAATAACCGAATTAAATTCTATATAAATGTAGGTGCATTAATGAAACGGGGGGTTGAGGGGCGCGGTTGTCCTCCCTCACACAGAACTAATTATCATATAATCATCATCACTAATATCATTAAATTAGTAGATAGTGGGGAATGTACCATTCATCCCCATTGAAACTGTCCCATTCATCCCAACCATCACATGATCATATAAAACAGGAAATAGGCTTAATGAACAATTGTCAATATTCTTCTTGAAATCATAAACACAATAGAAGATTGTGCCTTTTCACCATATAAGAGTTATATTAACTTTAAGCAAATAGTTAATTTCTTAACTACTACTTAACTGAATCAGTAAAAACTTACTTTGGCAGCTAAAAAAACATTTTAATTTTTTTCTGCCCTTCTATGAATAGCACAATTCTGAAATTACACTTGATGAATGACCTCAGTGCTGCCATATATCAGAAAAATTGTCAATTTTCCGGTGCTTGCAAAACATAAAAATTTTGCTATTGTCCCATTCATCCTGCGTCCCATTTAACCCCACTCTCCTCTACAACTCGAAATTTCTTTTCCTTTTTTTGTGGAAAATCAACAATACTTTTGTATGGATGCACCTATTTTCACTTATCCTGTCTTTGATAAGAAAAAGTTTTTATGGTAATCACATTAAATTAAATCTACAAAAAAGACATTTAAAAAGTACAAAAAAGCCAAGCTCAAAGAAAGAGATAGATTAAAGTTGTGTCCACAAAGGTTGTGATATCAAATTCCAGAGCTTATATTCTAATACTTATTTAATATTCCTTTTTAACTAAATTTTCACATGTAAATCAAGTGCAAGTAAAATTTGAGAAATTTTTTTTTCATTGATAACACTATCCCTTAGCAGACATTTTCACTTAGTTTGGATACTATGACACAAAGTAGCATTTACATAAATTTCACTTACAGTTTTGGATAGCGTGACACAAAAGACAAATCAATTTATTGAAATAAGCAATTTCAATTCATAATGTAAACTCAGTGAACACTTGATTATTGACATCATATTTGAAAATTTAAAGCATAGTTTCAATATGTAAATGTACTTTATAGGATAAAACAAAAATAATTGTGATGGAATTTAAAAACAAATCTTTAATGGTAACACCGAGGCGTCACTGTAATTTTGATATCATTCCTTTTAAAACCCTTATTTTGAAATTGAGATGCGGATAAAAAAGCATCAGTGAGTAAATTTCATAAATTTGTTTATGTTGAAAACATATTTGCACTGTAAATATGAATACAAGGAAAAAGTAAATGACAAAATAAGAAAATCTGTGTATTTTCTTATAGCCATAAAGTAGCTGCGTCACAAACTTTTAACCCGTTAAGGGTTTTTTGTATTGATATCAGCTTTCATATATATAGCAACTTATATATATATATATATCAGCTTTCTCTTATAGGAAATTTGTTAGGTGTCTACTTTGTTAGGTAATTTTATGTCTTCTGATCACATTTTTAAAAATTGTATATAATACGTGAAATAGTGGGTTATGGAAGTCGTGTGGTTGCTTCACACGAGATTTTTATTTATTTATTTCCCTAACAACACACGTGTCCACAATACATCTTGAAGATGTTCGTAGGATGTTCATAAGCGTCCTGTTCGACAGCAAACGTCCATAAACGTCCTATACGACATCCTGAGGATGTCATTTCGAGAAGATGTGCTGTTAGGGTTATTACTTCCATTACCTGACTACCGTAAGGTAATGGAAGTATTCTATACGGTCCAAAATTTCGATATCGAGATTTCATCTGATTTACTTGTTTTAAGGTCCCCTGAGTCCAAAAAAGTGGTTTTTGGTAGTTGGTCAGTGTGTGTGTGTGTGTGTGTGTGTGTGTATGTATGTGTATGGGGAATCTTACGACTATTATATCTCCGAAACTAATAAAGATAGAACTACGAAACTTCAGAATTGAGACAGGTCTGGTGTACAGATAAAATTTCCAAATTTTGGAGAAATTTGGAAAACCGGAAGTGGGACATACAAAACCGGAATTGGGGCCGTAAGACCGTATCTCAAAAATGGCTATAATGTTTTTCTTCAAAATTTCTGTATAAACACTCTATTAGATGTCCTTTCGAATGATATAGTTGGTTAGTTCAGGAAAATTGATAGGCATCCTGTATAAATAGCTCAATTTCAGGTCCTGCAAGTGTGCTCCTTTCAAAACAGCTGTATGGATTTTTTTTTCAAACTTGCCATATTAACTCTCTTTTAAATACCTTTTTGTATGTAATTGTTGTTTTCCGGTCAACAATTCATTATGTAAAGAGGGGGGAAGGGTGTATAGAAACTGTAACAATTGCCCAGATACACAGCTTACACCTTGCCATATCTTTGAGTGTCCGGCAATAAGTGCGAACTTGAGAGAAATTGGTGTATTGCCGTCACTGATAGACCTATATGACGACAACATCCAACAAATCGCAGATGCAGTTATAAAGATCCACGGTTTAATCTAATTCGACTACGTCATGGACACGACAAAAAAAAAAAAAAAAGATCATTATGTCAAGTTTTAGTAAAAGTTGGTATTTCAGAAACGGCTCTAATAATTTTCTTGAAAATCGTTACATAAATCCGTTTTAGATATCCTTTCTCATGCTTTACGTGGTTATTACAGGAAAATTAATAGTTAGCCTGATCAGATAGATCAATTTTAGACATTGGAAATCGGTGTTTCACAAAAGAAAAAAAAATACTCTATAATTCCCCCCTCCCCTTATTTTTTAACTTGCTATGTAAACTCTGTTTTATATGTCTTCACACGTGTATTAACTTTGTCTTACGAGAAAATTTTTAGATGTCTATTTCATTAGGTCAATTCTATGTCTTCTAATCACATTATCTCCAAAAAGTGCATATAATACGTGTAATAGAGGATGATGGAAGTCGTGTGGTTGTTTCACACCCGATTTTGTTTTTAGTATTATGCATATTTTACATAACTATCTGTATCACTATCATTTTCAAACCATTATAGCACAAAAGTTCTAATTCAGAAATGTAAGAAAAAAAAAAAAAACAACAAAAAAAAAAAAAAAACAATTAAAATCCACATAATTTAAAAATTGGTACAGTTTTTGGTCCCGAGGTGTTTGGATTTTTGAGAGTATACTGTGTGTAATGTATATATATATATATATATATATATATATATATGTATATGTATAAAGAGAGACAGAGATGGAAAAATAGATAGATAAATTGTAATAATCTGTTTTATACAAATGCAGGGTAAGAGAAAGTAGGGTCAGTACCAGACCATGTTATTTATTTATTCAAATTAAATGATTTGTAAAATTAATATACATAAATTTATTGGACTGAATACTATTTTAGGGGTGAGTTATATTATAAAGCAATAACTGAATGACAAGATTTTTTCATATTTTTCACGCGATTTTTGAGTAGTTTTGATTCAAAATATCTCACTATTTGAGTTTTAAAACATTTTATAAAATACTTCCTTTAAATAATAATTAAAAAATAAAAATAAAAAAACTTTTATTAAGTAATCTATTTCGATTGCCATTATTTACACAGTGAATATTTATTTTTTTTTCAATTTTTAGAATTAGATATTAACCTGTAATATTCAATTATGACTGTTTGCTATTATACATTTAATTACAATTCATTTATTAATATAAAATACCATATGTTTTATAGTGACATTTTTTAATACTTTGATTTCCTATATATATATATAAGTACTATTTTGCTTTTAGAACGTACATATAAAAAAGGCGGAATAAACTGACTACATCTAAATTCTGCAGTTCAGAGGGCATATTTTAGAATATTTTTAATTATACAACGTCCTTCTCGTAGCAGTAAATAATCAGTCTAACATAGAATAAAATCAGAACTAAGTTAAGAAAGTTCCATTCATATATATATAAAGCATTTAAAATATACGTGTCTTATAATAATAGTAGTAATAATAATAATAATGCATTATAATAATCAAAGACCAGAAAGGAAGACTTAGGTGAATCAATAAACAATCACATATGAAATGAAGCGTTATACAAAGCAAAATATATTGAAAAAGTAAATGCATACTTGCCAACCACCTCATTAATAACCGTACAATTGATAACGCCCTCTGAAAAAACGCCCCATTTCTCACACCATTATATTTTTAGAGTTATTCTCTCCAAATGTTGTTACGATTAAATAAAACTAAAATTACTCTAAAAATTATTGGTGTGAAAAAAAAAAAAAAAAAAAGAAAGGCGGGTATTAAAAATTGTACAGTTCATAATGAGATGGTTGGCAAGTATGTAAATGTAGAGAAATAACTTTGAAATTTCCCCCCAAAAAGCTGCCATATCTTTGTCAAGGGCAATAATAGCAGTAGGGTAATAATAAAAATTGTTGGTATAAATGGGTCCACAGAGTGAAAAGCAGAGTCTTTTAAACAATCACAACATTTAATAATATAGAAAAGTAGAATAACATAATGCGGGCATTTCTTGCCGCACGCTTAGCAAAGCTTTCTCGTACAGACTCTTATAAACCTCTCTTTCTCAGAGAAGCGAAGATGCGCTGTTGATTACGTAATACAGTTACGTCACATCTGACGTCATGACAGGTGTGAGCTGGTTAACAGATGATATGAGGAAACATGCATTGAAATCCTTCATTTCCCCCTTATTCAATAAATGTTTCGAAAATAAAACATATTTATGCATTATAATAGCATATTAAAAATTACAGAAAATTATTTTTATGCAAGAGTTACTTAAAAGAAGAAAAGTGTTAGTAAAGAAACAGAATTATAAGCAAATAATTATGGTTAATATAATAAAATAAAATACGTAAAATATAAGCAGTTAATTTCTTAATGAAAACACAGTTTAAATATATATATATATATTTTTAAGTTCATCAGTCCTGAGTATTAAGTCCTATCATATCACAACATTTTTCATGTTTATATGCATTTAAACTTTTTGTTAAAATATCTGCAGGTTGTTCATCTGATGAAATATATTTAATGTCTATTAGTTTATTATTGTAAACTTCTCGCACAAAATGATGACGAATGTCAATGTGCTTAGAGCGATTGTGATAAACAGGATTTTTTACTAATCTCAGTGCAGATTGATTGTCGCACATGATTGCAGTAGGACTTGATACAATTTCAGGATCCAATTCTTTTAAGAAATTTCTAACATGAATTGTCTCTTTTGCGGATTCGGACAGAGACATATATTCAGATTCTGTTGTGGATAGAGCAACGGTTCGCTGCTTTCTAGATTCCCAAGAAATAGGTCCACCGGCATATTTAAAGACGTATCCTGTATATGATTTTCTATCATTTATATCCGATGCCCAATCGGCATCAACAAATGCTGTCAATGGTTTATCGTCTCTGTAATACACAATTCCTAAATTTCTAGTGCCATTGAGATACCTTAGTATTCTTTTAGCAGCTATCCAATGAGGTTTTCCTGGATTGTTATTAAACTGACTTAAATAATTTACAGCATGGGTGATATCTGGTCTGGTAGCAACCGATAGATACATAAGAGAACCAATTAATTGTCTATAAGGAATTTTTGACATGTATGATTTCTCTTTTTCTGTATTTGGACACATTTGTTTAGTTAATTTTACACTGCTATCTAAAGGTGTATTCACCACTCTAGAATCTTCCATATTAAATTTATTTAGTAAATCTTCAATGTATTTCTTTTGTGTTATAGTGATGCTGTCCCTATCTTGATTAAATTCAATGCCTAAGCAATAATGCAGAAGGCCCATATCTTTCATTTTGAAAGATTCTGCTAATTTATTTCTTATATCAAAATAGTGCTCTTCACTTTTAGTGAGACAAATTAAATCGTCGACATAGACGATTATAATAGCATCAAAAGGATATTTTGAGTAATAGACACATTTGTCGGAATTCAAAGGGTTAAATTTCATTTTTCTCAATTTCTCATCTAATTTCTTAAACCACTGTCTTCCTGACTGCTTAAGGCCATACAAAGATTTTTTTAATAAACACACTTTATTTTCGTGTATATCATTTTCAAAAAATTCAGGAAGTTCCATATAAATTTCTTCATGTAACATTCCGTTAACATATGCCATAATGAAATCTAACTGGTATGCTGTGAAACCATTCTGGATAGCATACGCGATTGCAGTTCTTATAGAACTTAATCTGGCTACTGGTGAAAAATTTTCCTCAAAATCTATACCTTGTTTCTGTAAACACCCTTTGGCAACCAATCTGGCCTTAAATTTTTCAATTTGACCATCTGGTTTGAATTTTGTTTTTAAAACCCATTTACACCCAATTAATTTTTTATCTTTTGGTCTATCTACAATTTCCCAAGCGTTTTGCTTAACTAAAGAATCATATTCTAATTTCATCGCGTTTTCCCAATTTTTAGCATAATCTCCATTTGCCGCGTCGATCACGCTGGGATTAATTTCATTAAATGAGTTATCAGCTAATTGAGAAGTTTCATCTTTATATTTTGTATCTGTAATACACTCCTTATGAGAGTTTTGAAAGTTCCAACTTTTACTTTTTTTAGGTCTTCCGGGACCACGTTTAAAAATAGGATTGTTTTTATTAATCCTTTCCTCTTGTTTACATATATCGCCAGCACTCTCCTCCCCTCCACTCACATCTTCTACGTTCCCCCCTTCAGAGTGGCTCGCTTCCCCCCCTTTCCAAAAAGAGAAACTTTCTCCGTTGAATTCAGGGGGATAGGAAATCGATCCGCTGTTTTCCCCCCTGTGGATGTCTGCGGTTTGAGTAGGGATAGGAGTTTCATTTTTAATATTACAATCATTGCATTTATTCTCAGACGGAAAAATTAATTCTAATTGATCAGTAGTGGCTGAATCATTTGTTTCAAATTCGTCTATAAATCGAACATCACGACTTATGACAATTTTTCTGGTATCCCTATTCCATAATCTGTAAGCGCGTGATTCATTTGAATAGCCAACGAATATATGTTCGTGTGACCTAGCTTCAAACTTTCCTTTTGATTTTTTTTATTTAGAACAAAACATTTCTGTCCGAAAATTTTAAAATAGTTAACAGTTGGTTTATAACCGAAAAACAATTCGAAAGGGGTTTTATTTTCTTTAATTCCTTTAGTGGGACACCTGTTTCTAATATATGCAGCGCAATTTACTGCTTCAGCCCAGAATGTATTTGGAAGGTTTGATTGCATTAATAAACACCTCGCCATTTCGTATAATGTACGATTTTGTCTTTCAATTCTAGAATTTTGCTGAGGGGTCATTGGTGAGGAATATTCGCGTTTAATACCGCATTCTTCAATATATTTATTGAATTCTTCGCCACAATATTCCAATCCATTATCAGTATGCAGTATTTTAATTTTTTTTCCTAATCGATTTTCGACTGCTGCTTTATATCTCCGGAACGCGTACTTAGCTTCATCTTTTGTTTTTAGAAAATTTACTTCAATGTAACGAGATTTATCATCCAAAAAAGTAATAAAGTAACGTGATCCGCCATGGGATTTAACATTTATAGGGCCACATAAATCAGAATAAACTACTTCTAATAATTCCTTACTATGAAATTTGTTTTCTTTACAAAATGGTTTCACAGTTTGTTTAGACTGAATGCATACTTTACAATCTTTTAAAGAATCTTTTTCATTAAAATTTAAATCTCTTAACATATTTTCAGATTTTAATAATTTTAAATCTTTTTCATTTAAATGTCCTAATTTTAAATGCCATTTATGAAAGTTGCTTACCTGAGTTGTTGCAGCGATATCCACCTGCGGCTGAAAAAAATATAAATCACCTTTTCTCGTAGCACTTATAATTAGAGAGCCGTCCTGCTCCGTAATTTTTGCACATTTTTCGGTAAATACAACTCGGCAGTTGTTTGCAGTAGCTTTTGATATAGACATTAAATTGCATTTCAATTTTGGAACGCACAAAACATTTGTTAACTTTAAATTGGTTACACCGTGATTACCGGGAACTTTTAATTTGACTGTTCCAACACCTGTGATCTCCGCTGTTTCATCTATAACTAATTTTATAAATGATCCAATTCTAGGTTCGAAATCTATAAACAAATTCTTGTCATGAGCCATATGTGATGTCGTACCGCTATCGAGACATCACTCGGAATGTTCTTGGAAAGAGTTACTGGCTGCCATCGTGAACTCTGTACTATCTTCAACCATAAATGATCTATCTTTGTATTTATTCGATGAAGTGAATTTTCTGTCTGAGATCTTCTTTCTGCATTCTGAGGCTTTATGCCCTACTTTTGAACAGTAATTGCATTTGAAGATTGCATAATTTCTTTCGCCATACGTGTTCTTGTTCTGCACAGGCTTTAAGATTTCTCTTTTGTTCTTTTCAGGAAGATTTTTCTTGTGAGTTGTAAAATACGCATTTGATGATTCTTGATGCTTTTTATTTTTTCTTGACTCATATTCTTCCATCATTTTAATTTTTAGAGCTTCAGGCTGCGCCAATTCATCTCTTGCTTCTATGGCGCACCTGAAATTTTCATAGCTGTCAGGAATTCTGTATAAGAGCAAAATTGATAATAAATCTTCGGCTACGTGAATGTCCATTTCTTTTAGCTTGTCCACTATATCAAAGAAAGTATTTAGGTGATCGGACATATTTTCACTATCAGACATTTTCTTAAAGAGTAGCTGCTTCAATAGGGTGGCTTTCTTTGCCGGTCCTCTCGATTCGTAAACTTCTTTTAATTTATTCCATACTTCATTTGAGGTGGCTAGGATTAAATCGGCTCTAGCTTTAAGGTCATTTTCGAGCCATTTTTCTTCACCTTCGGCGCCTTCATCGGGCTTAATTTTCGTTCCGTTAGCATAACTCCAGTGATCATTCTTGATTAAAACAGCTTCTATCTGCAGCTTCCAGGTGTCAAAATTATTTTTCGATAACTTTTCTATATTTAATACTTGCGACATATTTAATCAGCTATAGTAGCTTCTTTATAAAAATAGAATCAAAAATACTTTCGATTTCAGCCCTTAGGCTTAACTGTAAGTCGTACTTTCGTTTTAGCGAATGTTAATTTAAATTTTTTTTTAAAAAAAGTCCGCAGTAAGATGCGTGTCTCTGGGCCCATAACCATTGTTGGTATAAATGGGTCCACAGAGTGAAAAGCAGAGTCTTTTAAACAATCACAACATTTAATAATATAGAAAAGTAGAATAACATAATGCGGGCATTTCTTGCCGCACGCTTAGCAAAGCTTTCTCGTACAGACTCTTATAAACCTCTCTTTCTCAGAGAAGCAAAGATGAGCTGTTGATTACGTAATACAGTTACGTCACATCTGACGTCATGACAGGTGTGAGCTGGTTAACAGATGATATGAGGAAACATGCATTGAAATCCTTCAATAATAATAATAAAATGAGTTGTTTCTGTGACAGTGATATATTAGAACATATAAAATGATTATCTTTGCCCCAAAACTCAAATATTTTAGCAATTAATTAAAAAAAACATTTGAGATGTGACAAAAAAATAAAATAAAATAAAATAAATAAATAATAATAATAATAATTAAAAAATAAAATAAAAAATAAATAAATAAATAAAAATAAAAAATACCAATTATGATCCATTTGTATCATACCCTCCAACATCCTAATTAATATTCTGTAGTATTGTTAGCCCCGCCCTTTTTCTCCCACCAATAAATTTTTAGAGTAATATTCTCCAAATGCAACTACGATTAAATAAGAAGAAAAATACTCTAAAAATATACTGGTGTGAAAAAGAAGGCGGGGCTAACAATACTACGGAATATTAATTAGCATGTTGGAGGGTATGATTTGTATATTAATTTACACGAAGCAAGAGCAATTTAAGAATATTAAACATGATACACTATAATATAAGATATAATAAAATTAAACTTTTTAAACAGTTAACATAGTGATAAAATATGTTTATATACTCCTTAAGTCATTATCATACTTGCCAACCATTTCATTATGAAGCGCAAAACTTTTAGTACCCTCCTTTTTTTTCACACCAACACCAGTCATATTTTAGAGTAATTTTATTCTTATTTAATTGTAACAATATTTGGAGAGAATTACTCTAAAAATAAAGTGGTGTGAAAAAATAGGCGTTTCTTCAAGGGGCGTCAACAATTTTACGCTTATTAATGAGGTGGTTGGCAAGTATGCATTATGGACTCTGCTCCTTTCGTCTTGTTATTTCAATGCTGTTGTTTCACATAGTTTGCACAAAATATATCAGACTATTGATATGTGAGAGCATCATTATGAAACAAGTTTGTGGATTTTTACAAAATTGGAGCTGAAATATATGCTTTCCAGTGTATGGAGAAATGAAAGCGTGGTGGGGGATTTGTACCAGAATTTGATAGACCCAGTTTTTAAGACCCAGGCGCAATGAAATATTAACTTTTATGGAATTCTGTGCATTAGCTTTTGAATTAGAACAGCCACAAAAATTTTATCACACTCATAAAGATAGACTGGCATTTTCTGAAGTGATAAAAAAAAAAAAAATATCTTTATAACTTTGTTTCGAAAAAGAATTCACTGGAAATAACTTCGAGTTCATATGGGCGCAAAATGCATATTTCTAGAGAAAACACAATTTAAAAAAATTGTCCGCAAGCAATTTCTCTATCATATCTATGTAAGTGAAAGTAAGGAGGGAAAAGGAGTATGCTAGGCATTTCCGAGAAAAAGAGATTATCATGGGGAGAGGAGGAATATATAATGATTCCGGCGCAGTTGTCTTATTTCTAACAAAAGAGAGATTTAGGCAGGAGCAGTTGATACGTCTCCAAGCCAAAAATCGTTACCACAGAAGCTATTAAGTAACAAAGCATTAACTAATATTTTGGCAAACTCAATATGGCTCCTGTGGTAGCGTCATAGACCTATTATAATAGTGGACGGAGCATTTCTTTATTACGGGAATATAAGAAAGTGTGGCAAAGATGAAACAGCTGAGTATAGTGAAAAAGAAAAGATACAGCAAGCAAAACTTGCGTAAAACGCTACAGCTGCTGAAATTACTTTTTACCTTGTTATTAACACTTTCCAACAAAGTTCAAAAATGTGTATGAATTCAGTTTGTCCGTCTGTCTATATTTGTTTTAACTCCTGTAAATAATCATGGAATTTTTTGAAATTAATATATGATATATTTAAACTAATTTAATTTAAAAGAGTTAAATATAGCAGTTATAAGCATTTTACAAGAATAATTACATAAGAAGTATGAAATAATGAAATATAAAAAATATTTTATTCTGTGAAATATAATCCTCATTTTACATAACTTTTATGGCTTATTACAGAATATCTAATCATTATTGCTTGCGAAAAAATTTATTTTATATTCAAAACAATCTATCTTTTAAAGGGAAATACAAATTTTAAAAAGAACTTCCAAAAAAAAAAAAAAAAAAAAGAAGAAGAAATATATCGTCTTTATAAGATAAAGCAGAGTTTAAAGCTTTGGCGAGCAAATTTCAATGTTAGCCAGTTTGGCTTACTCTAGTCACTGTAGTTACTTGTGTCACGTGACTTTTTTATGAATGATCTTTGTCACACAAAAAGGCTGCCATTGTCCTGTCCACTGTTATAATAGGTCTATGAGTAGCGTTGCTACATTGGTACACAATAATTATATTCATATGGTCTTGAGTACACAATAATTACAGGGTGACAAGAAATAACTTGGACACACATGATAATTATAACTTTAATGCTAATGAAAATATTGCGACCAAACTTCAATAAATATGAAAACATTATTTTATCTATTATATTTACAAATTTTCAAAGTGGCTACCTTTAGCCTTAATACAGAGCTTTAAACGTGTTACAAAATTTTCGGCTATGGGCCCGCAACTCACTGATATTTTATCCAATTTCCTTGCATAAGAATTCCTTTAGGGATGCCAAAGTTTTATGAGGTTTAGCACATACCCTTGCCTCCAAGATGGACCAAACAGAATAATCCATTGGATTCAAATCTGGGGAATACGGTGGCCTATCTTGAGTTCCAATGAAGTCAGGAAAAATTGTTTTGCACAAATCTTGACTGCCTTTAGCTCTGTGCGCAGGTGCGGAATCCTGTTGGAAGGTCCATCTTTTGTTTCCAAAGAACTTTTGCGACCAAGGTAAGACAACATCTTCCAAAATGAGTTTGCGGTAGTGGTAGTTAAAGATATTTGGTTTGAAACTTTGTCCAAGTTATTTCTTGTCACCCTGTATATTCATATGGTCTGCATACTAATGCGTCGTATGCCAATTCCTCTCATATCATTTCTCTAAGCTTTGATTCCAATAAAAATAATTAATTAATGAAAAAAAATAAAAAATTTTATCAATAAGAAACTTTTTTACATTACTTCATGCTTTGGCCGTAACGCGTTTTCGCTGGGGTCCCCCAGTATGGTCACCGGTACTCACGGTGACCATAAAAAGGTTTCTTATTGATAAAAAATTTTTAATATAGGCTTCATGTGAAGAAATAATTTTTAAGAAAAAAAAAATATATATTTATTTATTTAAAACAAATATAAATAACTTACATACCCCAGTAAATAAACTTTTGGATCAAATTCAGCTTGATGTTTTAAGATTGAACTGAACATTGCATAACTTCTAGTTAACGCAAGAGCTACTCTCTTAAAGCTTTGCGGATAACAATTATTCCATGTTAACATAGAATGAAAACATTAGTTGATTTTGGAAATTTAGAAAACTTAACACTTTTAGGATCAAGGAAATTCTCTATATCTATCTATCTATAATAATAAAAGAAGATGTCTGTCTCTCTGTCTGTCTGTCTGTCTGAGCATCTATACGCAGGGCCGTGCCTACACTTTTAGCCGCCCTGGGCGAAAGATTTTAGCCGCCCTCCTAGGCAAAAGATTTTAGCCACCGTACTAGGCACTAAAATTATTTCCCTCCTTCTGCTTCTGAAAACTATCCTTTAAAGCCAAAAACTGCCAGGTTGCCACAGATGAAAAGTTTTTTTTTTTCCCTCTGTTTTAAAAATAAGCCTCCGGCGGCTGAGTGGTTATGCACTCAAAGCTGGTAGACATGAGGTGCCCGGTTCAATCCAAGTTGCGCTTGTTGGCCTAGCCGATCGTTGTTTTCCATGGTTTTCTCCGAAACTTGCGTAAATACGAGCTAGGACCCCTTAGAAAGACCCACATGGAGGGCACTCCCCCTCATATCTAGGACCTACAGCAGTCAATCGGCCTTATTCCCAAATCCAATCCAATCCTGTTTTTAAAAAAATCTAACAATTTTAGTAAACCTAATTTTTAGTTGAAATTTTGTCATTTTTAGCCGCCCCTAGCTGTTAGCCGTCCTGGGCGACCGCCCCGGTCGCCCCCCCTTAAGCACGGCCCTGTCTATACGTTCAGCCCCTATTGAACGCAGAACTACAATATTTGACATACGGGTGCTCAGAAGCCTACCCGAGTGCATAGTGAAAAAAAAATTTAAAAATTTTAATTAGTTCCGGAGATATTAATTAAAATGTCGACCCATGTATGTCTCGAAATTGACCGGGATTCAACGGCTAATTGCTTAAAAAAAACCTACCAGCAGACGATTTTTTTCGCTGTCTGGAATGGAAACAACAAAACATCTGGAAATCATTAATATCACATGTTCTTGAAGTGGGATTAAAAATTGCAAATTTCAAAATTCTTCAGATTTTCATTTATGTTACATTTAAATTAATATTCGGATTACACAGCATATTATAAAGCTACTGTTCAATTTTCATGAAAATATATTAATAAACAAAAAATTACATTTTTATTGGGAAAAGATTAAGTTTTCTTTTATTTTGCAGTACTTTGAATTGAGGTATGCCGTTGAAATTTCGTAGTATTTGGTTTTAATGCCTGATAATTCGATTGTGAATATTTTTGAAAGAATAGAATTATTAGGGAGGGGGGGAAAGGGACAAAAAAATATATATATATAGTTACAGCGTTTGAAATTCGTATATTTAGGTTTTCAAGCAAGTTAAATCGATTGCGGATATTTTCGAGTGTAAAATTATTAGTAGGAACGGAAAGGGGGGGAAGGGGCAAAGGTGTAGAAAAGGAACGGGAGTTTCGGAGAAAACCACGGAAAACCCAGAAAGAAATTCTGTACGAAACTTTCGGAGAAAACTACGGAAAAAACAGAAAATTTTTATTCTTTTATATTTTACAGAGTTTCAAATTCAGATTTTCGTTCACATTTCGTACTAATAATTTTTAACGGAAAAAAGCCCGGAATTAAGCAAGTTTTGGAGAAAACCACAGATGAGTCAGACACAAATCTTTTAAAAAAATGTTTGTATTATCTTTGTATTTCAGCTTCTAATTAGTATAATTTCATTTTTATATTATCGAAAGTGGAATTCGAGATTTCACCTAAATTACACGTTTTGAGGTCTCCTGATTAGGTTTTCTTTTGTATCTCAGCAGAAATTTCTACCGCCAGATGGCGCTGTAATACTTTAAAATTTCAATATTTCAAATTCTAATGAGCGAGGAAGGTGTTGTAAGTTCTAAAACGGGTATAAGGCGCCGCAGGCGCCACCGAGCGGGACTTAGCTAAAGTCAGAAATTTGAAAGATCATAACATGGTGAGCGAACAGGCTGTTTCAGATATTGAAAAGGGAAGAGGGCGCCGAAAGCGCTATCGCACGGGAATTTACTGCGATTTCAATAAGCTATTTTCACGATATATCAATAAGCTGTTATTAGACCTGAAACGGGTAAAAGGCGCCGCAGGCGCCACCGAGCGGGAGTTTCGTAAAGTCGGATTTTTCAGGGATCGCGAACCAGCTGGTCGCCGAAGGCGGCTAGTTTTAAATAAACTACCACCAGAATTTACGAACAAGTCTAAAACAAAATAAATAAATAAAGAATTTTTTTTCCCTCTCCCTTCCTCTATATTATTAAAGTAAAGCACTGTAAAAAAAATTCTGGGATGAGTTTTTGCAGTTGGGAATTAAAATGAGATGGGATATAATATATCCCACCGTTCCTTAATGGGCTAATAAAGCATTTTATTTGATGTTACCTATCAGATTCAGAACTCTCCGCATCAATTCTTGCTTTTTAACACTTTCCAACAAGGTTGAAAAGTGTTTATGACTTCGGTTTGTCTCTCTGTCTGTCTGTCTGTCTGTCTGTCCACGCTCTAACTCCCGTAAATATTTATGGAATTTCTTGAAACTGATATATGTTACTCAAGTTCACTATCGGACGGTCCCTATTGAAAATGGAGTCTATACCTCTACTGGTTTGTGTACAGGGACACCCGAAAGTATTCCAAAGCATTGTGTTCTATGAGAGGTATTTCTATAAACCATATTTTCATATCTTTATTGTAGATATATCTTAATGAAATTGAAATATGTTATTCAAGTTCACTGTCGGACGTTCCCTATAGAAAATGGAGTTTATACCTCTACTGGTTTGTGTACAGGGACACCCGAAAGTATTTCAAAGCATTGTGTTCTATGAGAGGTATTTCTATAAATCATATTTTCATACCTTTACTCTAGACATATCTTAATGAAATTGAAATATGTTATTCAAGTTCACTATCGGACGTTCCCTATTGAAAATGGAGTCTATACCTCTACTGGTTTGTGTACAGGGACTCCCGAAAGTATTCCAAAGCATAGTGTTCTATGAGATGTATTTCTATAAACCATATTTTCATACCTTCACTGTAGACATATCTTAAAGAAATTGAAATATGTTATTCAAGTTCACTGTTGGATGTTTCCTCTATCAAATGGAGGAAATACCACCATCGGTTCATGTACAGAGACACTCAAAAGTATTCCAAAGCATTGCGTTCTAGGAGAGATATTTCTATAAATCAAACTTTAATAACTTTACTATCCACGAAGTTTTAAGAAATTGAAATATGTTATTTACACGCACAAAAGAATTCTTTGCATAGAATGTAGCATGATTAGCATTAGATTTACAGGGTGGCACAAAAATATCCAGTTATATTAAGAGGTATTAATAAAAAATTGCTAGAATTGTACTTTCGTTTACGTTAAACGTTTTTAACACTTTCTAGCATTTTTTAAGTGTGAATATGATTTCAGTTTTGTGTATCTGCCTGTCCGTCCGCCTGTCTGTCTGTCCGATCTCTAACTCCCGTAAATATTTATGGAATTTCTTAAAACTGATATATGTTATTCAAGTTCACTATCGGATGTTCCCTATTGAAAATAGAATTTATACCTCTACTGGTTTGTGTACAGGAACACCCGAAAGTATTTCAAAGCATTGTGTTCTATGAGAGCTATTTCTATAAACCATATTTTCATACCTTTACTGTAGACATATCTTAATGAAATTGAAATATATTATTCCAATTCCCTACTGGATGTTTCCTGTATAAAATGGAGGAAATATCACCACCGATTTATATACAGGGACACTCAAAAGTATTCCAAAGCATTGCGTTCTATGGGAGATATTTCTATAAATCAAATTTTAATTACTTTCCACGAAGCTTTAGGAAATTGAATTATGTTATTTATATGCACAAAAAAATGCTTTGCATAGAATATAGCATAATTAGCATTAGATTTACAGGGTGATAGAATAATATCCATTTATATTAAGAGCTATTAATAAAAAATTGCTGAAATATTACTTTCGTTTACATTGAATGTTTTTAACACTTTCTAACATTTTTAAGTGTGAATATGATTTCAGTTTGTGTATCTGTCCATCTGTCTGTCTGTCTGTAAGCCCGCGCTCCAACTCCATTAATTATCTATGGAATTTCTCGAAATATATTTTATTGAAGTTCACTATCGGATGTTCCATATTGAAAATGGAGTGAATATCACTTCTGGATTGTGTACAGGGACACCCAAAAGCATTCAAAAGCATCGTGTTCTATGAGTGTTGTTTTTATAAACATTATCCCTATAGAATTTTCTCCATTTAGAATGACATTAATAGGTCCTGTACAACTAGTTTGTTTACAGGGACAAAAAAAAAAAAAAAAAAAAATATATATATATATATATATATATATATATATATATATGCCAATGCATTACGTTTTAGGACAGAATTTTTTGAAAATTATATTTAAAAGTCTTTCTACTGTAAAAATCATAAAAATATTAACATTTATTGTTAATACTCTAAAATAATCTTTTGTATAGAATATGATATGATTAACTTTCTGATTTACAGGGCTACACTAAAATATGCAGAGAGATCAAAAGCTGTAATTATAATCTAATGGCTGCATTTTTTTTTTTTTTTTTTTTTTTTTTTTGCGTTAAGCCTTTTTAACCCTTTCCAAAATGCCTAAGAGCAATTTTAAAATCAATTAGTCTATCTGTATATTTTTCAGTCCTTCTGTCTGTTGTGTGATAACGTAGGCAAAGAATAATAAAAGTTATTCGATACAACAATTACGTACAGTTGGAAAGTGTTACTAATCAATGCGTACTGCATGATTTTTCTTTCTTGTTATTTTTTTGTGCGTAAGTAGTTAATTACTGACAGATCGCCCTATTGTAGATTTAAAATATAAATAATATGCCAGTCAATTTTAATAAAAATAGAAGTTTTTATTTTAATCTGTTATTTAATTATTATTAATTTTACTCTACATAATGCTATAAATTATCTATTGAGCTAAGTATACCACATTGCCCCATCTATATTTCATTTACTATTTTAAAACTTTTATGCACATTATATGGTAGTTTAGTATTTCTAATCAGAATTACGATTTACTTAATGAAGGTGAATTTAAATTTAATCTTATTATTCTTAGATCTTTTATGGTAGATAAAGAAATAATTCACTTTTTTTTTTTTTTTTTTTTTTTTTTAGGGAAATCCTTTTCTTCGTTTTTAATTAGCAGAAATCGAAGAACAAACCAAAAATTCATTTGATCACCGTTAATTCCCGATTATAAATTAAACACTCCTAGGATATTAACTTCAACTTTGACTTAATAAAGATAGAAAAGCGAAAACTTGTGAGAATTCTCTTTAATTAACGTTCTTAATTAATGAAGTAAGAACAAATGGAACAATTAATTGAATTTTTCTGGCAAAAAGTCAATTCTTAAAATAGTTGGCATATAAAGAAAGAAAAGAAAAACTTTAAGGAAAGTAGCGAATTTTTCAAATAGTTTTTGAATGATAAAATAATTAATAAAGTTTTATTAACACGTTTCTTTTCACAGACAAGTTAAATTATGTAGTAGCTTATTTAACCAATTTTACTGTTTAAGTAATTAAGCCCTGTTGCTGAAAAAGACAGACTCGAATTATTTTTTTTTTAATTATAAACGTAATAGCTTAAATATCTCTATTCAAAAATAAATAAATAAATAAATAAAAATAAAATATATAAATAAACAAAAATAAATAAAATAAATAAGCCTACTGCTATTGTTCATCATTTCCGCTTTCTTAATTTATACCGTAATTTTTTTTTTCTTTCACATAAAGACAGGAAATTTGGCAGTTTTGCAAAGAAATGTATGATAAACATAATGAAATAAACCGTTTATATGTCAAAGCATTATACTGAAGTAGGGCTAAAAATTTCAATTATAAAGGATTTATAGACTCAAAAGATATTCATGGAAACTTCGTGGTATTTTGCTAAGATAGCTAGCTAATTGTGGTATGCAGTATGTAACATTTTTTCAGAATTTGACAAATTTTTATATTAATTTTGATTTTTTTTTTTATGTTTAAAGTTTTATACGATTTTTGCGTTTCCCCCGACATTTTTCTTTGAATTGTAATTTCGAGAAGATGCTACCAAAAATAAAATACGTAAAGCTTTTTATTTTACCTTTTTTTTTTAAACATAAAAAAAAGCGTTTTCTTATACGAAAAAAAAAAAAAAAAAAAATAGATAAATTGAAAAAAAAAAAAAAAAAAAAAAAAAGAAAAAGAAAAAAAATTGAACCAGTATCATTAAAAATTGCTAATAAAATTGACGTCATAATAGCTTTAAAATTTTGGTTTTCATTTATTTGTTATTTAGATATTAATTTTAATTAATCAAATGATCTTATATGTTTTATTTTTCTTGATTTTATCGTTCGCAAACTCATGTGAATGCATATTTAGTTTATTTTTAATTAACCGTATTTTTAATCACTATATAATCAAACACAAATAATTAAATGTCATTTGCATTTCATTAACGGCTATATATAACGTGATTTGGCCATGGTTTTGAATAGCTGAAAATATTCGCCAATCGAAATATATTTATTTAGTAATTCGAATTATTCTTTTTTTTTTTAATCCATTTAAATGCTGTAGCCAGCAAAGCGGGCAAAGCCTGCTAGGTAAGGTGCCTCGTAGGTTGGTGAATGAAACGAGCAGGGTGTGACCAGATCTGGCGGATTTTTTAGACAATAACCATCAATAATTTTTTATTGTAACGCTTCTAATCACTTCGAAGACAAATAGTCCATTATGTATATGAAATATCACTTCTCAAAATTATTGGTGATTATTGATTAAAAAATCCGCCAGATCTAGCAACACTGGAGCAGGGGCAGAAGACCCTTATCTACTAAATAATAATTTTGTTTTTTTCCCACAGTCAGGGCCTGATCGATTTTGTTTGATGTTTGCATTCGTATGTAAATTCAATATAGAAGGTAATTAAGAAAAATATGTTTCAATAGATAGAAGTTGAGCATGAACTAGTCATTTTAAATCGAAACATAACAATCGGGATATAACATTAGTATTTCTATTGAAATTTACTTTGGTTAAGTAATTTAGCATTCTAATTATATTGCTGCATAAGACCTGAATAATAAATAATACAATGAAGTTACATAAAATAAAGATGCGGTCAAAATGTATTATCATCTTTTCATAAAAATTGGTAATGTAATTAAGGTATGATAAATAATTATATTTTTATTCCATAGTTAGTTAATGACTGTTTTTTAACCCTGGTTGAAATACTTAATTTAATAAGAAAGTATAGCATAAGATTGATGAAAGGTGAATCCTTATACTAATAATGCTGTTCTAACTGTGTTTCTCGAAGAACAAAAATATGATTAGCAGCTGTTGCAAACTAACTCGTATGTAATGTTGTGTATGCTATTTTCCTTATGAACCGTCTTTTATCGCAATCCTAGCGTTTTGAATGAACTATTTGACCAACTGTATTTTGGTGACTTAGTTTTAGTCTATTACATTGAAAGAAAAATATAAGTATAGGAAAATATAAGTTTAATAATGGCCCACCATATCAGTATTGCCAGACTTTGCGACTTTTTTATTCAATTACTCGCCAATAATCTTGAGAATTGATATTTGATATACATAATAGACGATTATACTTGATTTGTCTATTGTCATACTTGCCAACATACTAATTAATATTCCGTAGTATTGTTAGCTCCGCCTTCTTTTTTACACCAGTACCCTTTTAAAGTATTTTTCTTCTTATTTAATCATAATTGAATTTGGAGAATATTACTCTAAAAATTTACTGGTGTGAAAAAAACGGCAGGGCTAACAATACTACGGAATATTAATTAGGATGTTGGCAAGCATGCTATTGTGTATATCAAATATCATTTTTAAAATTTATTGGTGACTATTGAATAAAAAAGTCGGAAAATCTGGCAACTTGCACCATATTGTTGCGAGTTTGTAAATAATTCTATCTATTTTTGTAGAAATTCTTTGAAAGAGGCTTAGTAAGTTGTTAAAATCTTAATTTTGTAGCATTTCTAGTTTGATTTAGCATTAAAATAGCCTAAATTTCCTTTTAAAACACATAAAAAACTCCAATAAGGCAGGTAATGGATTTGACGCCAAATTTGACAACTTTTTGCCCTTGTCGATTTTTTTGGCGAATTTTGGAGAGAAAATCCTTATTATCGATACATTAAATATGGAAGCTGAAATATGATTGGCTGATGAGGTACGGGAAATTTCTCGAACAATCTGGGTTCGAAAGAGGGGTATAAAAGAAAGTCTAGCGTGCCAAATCCGAATCAGAGTCAGTCAGTTCCGCCAAACGCTTGCATTGCTATTGAAGGAGTTCTAAGCCTCTTTGAATGAGACTTGCTTTATGTGTAATTGCTATAAAGTTTGTATTGTGGATTTGTCATTTAAGCTGCGTTTACTGGTGGAATTGAAGTTGATACTTGGTTTATAGACCCGTATTTTTCTGGAACTTTCTTTAAATAAAACACCTAAATGTTTACAAGTTTCACCTTTCATTCTCTGACAACTTACGAACCCCCCAAGTATGCAACAATATTAATGTTTGAAACATAGTTGCCTAATGTGTTCTAGGAGTTTAAAAGTAATGGGTATAGTTATTTATATAAAGCATAAATCATAATCAAAAGTAGAGAGAATATTACCATAAAAAATGCATACATGCAGTAAAAGTAAATTACTTTAAGTGTAGTACATAAAATATTTAAATAAATTGTTTTCTTTATCATTAAATTATCAACAACAAAAAGTATACATGAATACATACATGCAATATACGTAATGTAGAATCTCATCCCTGAACTGAAATCAGATTTTCATTTTCTAATTCAATATTTATTTATAGTCTTTGGATTACATGTTTAAATAAAACATATTTCATTGAATATATCTAACATTTGCCATATGCATTTCTATTTTATGTAAAAAATGTTTTTCTTTGTAAAATTTAAAACACTGTAGCACGCGATACATCCATTACAATTTTAATGGTTTAAGATTTTTGGTTGAAAATAGCTTTAATAAAGAATCCTTCTTGGACAATGGCTTAGAAAATCGAGTTTTTTAATGAGAAGTTTTTTTTTTTTTTTTTCAAATACATAAAAGTAAATTTTTGAAAAGGACAATCAGGTAAGAAAATTTCTAAAAATTCCAGATTCCATTAAAGTGGAACTTACGAAACTGTTAATGAAATTTAGTTTTTTTTTTATTTATTGCTATGTTATAGACATAAATAGTGTCTTGTAATCCACAACATAAATAATACGTTGTTGGGAAATCGCTGTTGTCTCTTTTATTTGACAATTTAAATGACAGGCAATTTATTAAAAGGTGAAAGATATCTAATCGAATTTTTCATCTAAATCATTAAACTAAATCAGTAATTTCATTTAATTGCAAATGAAATTTATAATACTAATTATTTTTATCGGATATAGATAATATGTATTTTTGTGCACTTATTATTATTATTTTTTTTCATCTTTCTATAATTGGAAGAAGTTCGATTTATAAGAAATTATTTAATGCGTAAAATTTCTTGTCTTCGAGCTTACAATGGATTTACATGTTTTTGGATGATGCTCTTTATAACAGTTTGCTATTTCTTGAACCGTTGTTTAAGAGTGGGTTGTACCAGGGCTTTCTTAATAACCTAAATATCTAGAAGGCCTTGGTTGTACCAGTTTTCGGGTACTGCATCTCAAAAATGTACGCGTGTGAGTAATTTAAAATGCTCTAAAGATTCTTATACTGCTCTTCGTATTTTTTGAAATAATTATGCATTTATAAACACTTTGTTTTCTATTTTTAGCAATCAGTTCGGATGGCACTAGAAAAATTGTTAACACTTTTGCGACAACTTTGTCTCTCTGATATTAAAAATTCTGCCTTTGGGCGTTATTCTTTGAAGTTACATCATACTTGCCAACAAACTAATTAATATTCCGTAGTATTGTTAGCTCCACCTTCTTTTTCACACATTTTTAGAGTACTTTTCTTTTTAGAGTATTTTTCTTCTTATTTAATCGTAATTGAATTTGGAGTATGTTACTCTAAAAATTTACTGGTGTGAAAGAAAGGGCGGGACTAACAATACTACGGAATATTAATTAGGATGTATGTTGGCAAGTACAGCCGGTAACAAAAGTCTCCGAACACTAGCAGAAATTCCTATATAAAAAAAAAGTACACTTAAACCAGCTTTGTTAAATAAATCCTTGTCGAATCCTGTTCTTAGACTGACTAAGAACAGGATTCGACAAGGACTTATTTAACAAAACAGTATTAAGTGCAATTTTTTTTTTTTTTTTTATATAGGAATTTTTGCTAGTGTTCGGAAACTTTTGTTACCGACTGTACGCTACATTATTTCAGAACAAGGTTTTCTGTATCCATATTTATATTACAAATGAATATGTATTATAATTACAGTCTTTCTAATTAAAGTATTTGTATCCATAGTGTTTTAATTATACAAATATCAATATTGGTGATATCCTTAAGAAATATAGCAACATACAAATTGCAAAAGAAACGCCCACTGGCGTAGTTACAAATTTTGGAATGACGTGAATTTACGTCAACGGTCGCGAAAGTGTTAATAGCCAATCAAACTTCGATTTCAAGTAGATTTTTTATGTGATTTTCAATATTTAAAATCATGTCACTACTTTTGCAAATTTGTGTGCATTTTCAAGTAAATTTAATAATACAGTTACATAATCACTGCTTAGTTGCAACATTTTTAATTTCCGAACATACATATGTAAGGAAAGTATTGTAATCATGTCAAAAACCCGAATTTGAGATTTTGATGTTTCTATACGTTTTGAGGTCACCTGAGTCCGTTTTCACTATTTTTACGATGATGCATGTATGTGTGTGTGTATGTGTGTGAGTGAATATGTCTAAACGCTTTGCTCGAATGAGCTGAAAGTTGGTACGTATGTTGTAAGACACTGTAGTACGCACCCAATTGTTTTTGGCGAATCCAGCACTTAGAGTTTATTTTACAGGGACACCAAGAAAAATTCTTTATCATTATGGCCTATGGGACCAAATTTTTAAAAGTGCGATAGTGTCTAAACGTATTCAATTGAGGTGAAAATTTATATGACTATTATAAGTCACTGTTGCACTAACTATAAGCAAGCATTTTGGTGAATCTAGCATTTATAGGTTTTACTGGGACACAATGAAAAATTCTTTATTATTATGATCTATGGGCTTAAAGTTCAGTAGCGTTAAATAAAACATCGTGTATTATATAGAGAAAAATACTCAAACACTCTATTATGATTTTCTCTTTTTTGTTTATTTAACAACTCCTTTTTTTTACTTTATCTACAAAGCGTTAATTACTCAATGTTCGGAAAGTCGAGTGGAGTCACTCCAGATTTTTTAATGTGCGACAGCGTCTAAACACCATATTCAAATGAACTGAAAAAAAAAAGTATATGTTATAGGTCGCCGTCACACGAACTTTATGAAATTTAGAGAATCTAGCACTTATGGTTCGTTTTATAGGGCACAGTGTAAATTCTTTATCATTGTGGCATGTGGGCTCAAACTTTAAAGTGCGATAGCATCTAAATGCCTCATCCGATGAAGCTCAAAATTTATATAAATATTATAAGTCACTGTTGCACTAACTATAATCATTTTGGTGAATCTAACATTTAAAGGTTTTTACAGGGACACAACGAAAAGTTCTTTATCTTTAACGCTAGTACTTTGAGCCCATAGATCATAAGATCTATGGGCTCAAAGTACAATAGCGTTAAATTAAACATCGTGTACTATATGGAGAAAAGTACTCAAATACCCTATTATAATTTTCTCTTTTGTTTATTTAACAGCTCCTCTTACGTTACTTTATCTACAAAACTGTTAATTACTCACCGTTCGGAAAGTCGAGTGGAGTCACTCCAGATTTTTTTTTTCTTTTATTCTTTCTTTCTTTTATTTTTTTCTTTCTGATGGCAAATGAAAAGAGATTGATTTAATAATTAAATAACTTAATTAGTGCGATAAAAATGTATAAGTAATATTTCAGGTTAATGTATGTTTTTTTTTTTCAAGAAATATACTACTTAAAAAAATGATTACATGAAGACTTGAAGCCAAAATGTAATTCAGAACTGAATTAAAATATTTAGTAAAATACATACAATATGCGTAATTTAAAATCTATAAGCAAATTTTAAATTAAAATATTAATTTTTAACAAAATGTAGCATAAATTTAAAAATTGTCGTTTAATTTATCGTTATCAAGCAATGGGAATAAAAAATTATACATATAATTTCATACATTACGGACGTTTTTCCTTCTGTAACTTGGCTTATTCTAATTACATTCCGGTTGTAAATCTTAAAAGACGACTGCATGTGACACTTCAATTAAAGCGAGATTAAGGAACGAAATGGGGGAATTTTTAAAGAGTTTCCAATATTTTTTCTGCTGTCAGAATGGAGTTTTAGAAGTAGAGAGTTACGAAAGAGTCGTACAGTAAATCTACAAATATTATTTTAATCTGTAGATACTTATTTTTATGCATGAAAGGTTTTAAGACATAAAGGAACTTCAATCCATTTTTCTTTTGTCAACGGTCCCTTTTGAACAATTACAGGAAATCGAAAAGATTTTCTTTTTGTAATAATAAATGCATGCTACAAATAATAATAATAATAATAATAATACTGATTTATTTTACAGGATAGCAAAGGACAGATTTAATCTGGTGTAGAACTTACAGTATTTTATATTACCCTGCATTTCTTTAAAAAACAGATTATTACAGTTTCAGGTGTAAGATAAGAGGTATTATTGTATTTGAACATTTTTTAAGTAGAATATTTTATGTACAAATAGAATTTTTTAAATATCTGAAAATCGCTTTAGAAATAGTTTTATTTGCCAAATATTGCTGTGAAAAGAGGGCTACCATCCCGACTAACTCTTCCATTACAGTATTGTAGCTACATAAATAAAAATTTTAAAATAATTATTAAACTAAAAAAAAAAAAAAAAAAAAAAAAATTTCAAATTACGAAGAGAAATTTTATCGAGACTACTGTTTGAAACTTATTCGATTAATTTTAGATAACGTTGTATATTGATTGTACAATCGGCAGCAAAAGTATCCGAGCACTAGCAAAAATTCCTATATAAAAAGTACACTTAATACTGTTTTGTTAAATAAATCCTTGTCGAATCCTGTTCTGAGTCCTGTTCTTAGTCTTTCTGTAAATATCTGCGATCGCAGATATTTACATACACTATTTCGAAAGCAAGCTTTTTCAGAAAATGTCTTTTCCTTTTTGGACCCGTTACGTTGACGACACCTTCACGCTTATCGACAAATCTCGTCACAATATTAACCATGTCTTAGAAACTTTAAATTCAATTGACAGTAATATACAGTTTACATATGAAATAGAAAATAATGGCCCCCTTCTTGATACCCTCGTCTCTCGCTCTGTAAATGGATTTTTAACCACCGTCTATCGTAAAAAATTTTGCAGTCCCCCTTCCTCCCCATGCGCGCTCATGTCACCCACTTAACATAAAAATGGCTGCTTTCTATAATTTTGTAAACCGTGCCCTTAATATTTGTTGAAATCCTATTTCATTAAAATCTGAAATTAAAAACCTGAAAGCCATTGCAATTGACAGAGGTTATGACCCTTCCATTATAGACAAAGCTATCCAAAAATTACAACTCCCTCGTATTTCGTCTACTAAGTCAGTCTCTTCTAATATCAGTATTGCTTTACCTTATTTTCCTAAATCCAGTCAAACCATAGCTAAAATTCTCAAGCAATATGATTTTAAAATAATATTTTCGCCTTCCAATAAATTCACCTTTTGTCAGTTAAAAGATCCCATTGATATGCATAATTCTTGGGGCATTTATAGTATTTCCTGTCAGTGTGGTTTATCATATATTGGCCAAACTAAACGCAGTCTTAAATTTCGTCTAAAAGAACATATGAATTACGTCCGCAAACAAGAAACCAATAAATCGGCTATTTCTAAACATTGCTGGGAGGAAAATGATAATTTTTAATTTAATTCAGCTAAAATAATTTGCAGACCTAAATCCATTCATGAACTCGATTTCTTTGAAGCTTTTCATATTTATAAAAATTTAAAAAACCTTGTAAATTGTGATTTCGATGTTCCTTATTTGTCTGATTGTTGGAAATTTTACATTCAGTCCACATTTTCTTAATTTTTCTACTGTTTACACAGCTAACATTCCTAAATTCCTATTGGCCACTCTCCCCACCTTTCCCGTAATCCTATTGGTTGAACTAAATTCGGTCCCTCTCCGAGTACTTCTCCAGATTCAGAATTCTTTGCACTGAAGACGGTACGCTTAAGGCTACCGAAACAGTTGTATGCATCTGAAATATTTTTCTTTGGCGTTTCTGACGTAGTAGTTTATTCGGGTTTTAATATTCCAACGCCAAGACTCCTGTTATTATCTGTTCTAATTCAGTCTAAGAACATGATTCGACAAGGATTTATTTAACAAAACAGTATTAAGTGTACTTTTTTTACATAGGAATTTTTGCTGGTGCTCGGATACTTTTGCTGCCGACTGTAACATTTAATCATATGACATCATCTTATGTATTGAAGTTTCACGCCTTAAGAAAACGTATGACACAACTTGAGACACGTTTCAAGCACTTTCCTTTACATTCTCCATTATGTATCCAAACTAATTTCTGTGGCCCTGTAAACGAAAATGAGTGTAATTCCTTTGTGTGGCCTTACCAAATGTCTCCCTTTTATACCCGAATTCTTCTGTGTGGCGCTGTAAACGAAAGTGAATGGTTTTCATGTCGTATTCTATATGACGCATGCGTTTGTATCTGTTAAAATATATGTGTTAATTTAATTATGCTTAGTGCTGTCTAAAAATGTACCAACGAAAAATTTTGCTAATCGACCTAATGTATTTGAACTATACACGAACGATTTGTAAAATCTCAGTACAAAATTTGAAGTAATATCCTCCTGTGACACAGATTTAGAATACTCAATCTAGACTTTCTGACACATATATATTTTTAAGTTATGCTGATAGCAGATTCACACACAGACATACTGGCACATACAAAAACACACGCACAGATCAACTGCTAAAGATCTAATTTTGTGATTTAAGTGACCTGAAAACTTGCAACTGTTTAAAAAGTTTAGTTTTAAAATAATATTTTCTGTACTACACATAGGTAAGATTAAGTAAAAAATGTAAGTGTAGAAGACTTAAGAAACAAACACATTTGTAAGTAAAATACACCAAAAGCAATTGTTGAATGGTGAATTCATCATACACTATGTATAGATAATTTTATGCAACATTCGTGTCTAGTATTTTGCATAATAAAGTGTCTCGTTTTTCGATTTCGACTCGAAGCTATTTTGAAATTTTTTTGCAGTTTATAAGGATCATTAATAAAATACCTTCTGAGTATTCTATGCAGATGCGACACTTTACAAAAGTATATGAATAGTCTATAAACGTTATTCCGTATAACTCATACCAATATTTTCATAAAAAATTCAATGTTCAGACTAGACAGAAAGAAAATAGGTATTAAACTTACAAATTTATATATTTCATAAATTAATTAATTAATAAAATATTATTAGTAATTACTAATTGATAATAATAATATTTACATATTATCACTTAGTTATTCATTAAATATATGTGCTAAAAAAGTTTTTATTAATTTTTCATTAGTATTACACCCATTTTACGTATCAAGTCTTATTTTAAAAAGGCATAATAATATAGGATTTCTTTACGTGGAGAGTTTATAAGAGGAGCTTTTTTTTTTCATACTATATGTTGGAGGTTATACATGAATGCTACAACAAATTAAAGGACACATTAAAAAGCTTCAGCTTTTTAATTTTTGAAACAGCCCGAGGAAAGACTTTAATTAAAGACTTAAAATTTAAGCCTCTTACTAGCTGATAGTGTTAATTATCAACCCTGTCGTGTATGAGAAAGTGAAAAAATGATCAGCTACTCCTACTCTCGTGCTAATACCATAAGATAGAGAGAAAAATAATTAATTTATGACAGCAAATAATGACTTAAATTAAGATTATAAATATATTGGTAGGAAGCTCGATAAAATGCTGAAAGTATGTAAAATCTTAATTGCGTTGCAAAAAATGTTGAATATTCATGAAGTGCTTAGTAATGATACAGATTTAGCATCGTGGCTTTTCGTTGATGATAGGCTTTAAAATTTTAAATTAAAGTTAATAGGATTTTAAAGACTATGCCATTTATATGATGAAGCATCATAGGATATTTTTGCAAGGAATCTATTAAAACATATTATTGGTGTTATTTTCAGGCATCGACATTAATAACCCTAATTGTGCTATTTTTTCTCATATAAAACGTCAATGTACAAAACATTGTAAGTTTTATGTTATTTTATGACTAGCCGCCTTCGGCGACCAGCTGGTTCGCGATCCCTGAAAAATCCGACTTTATGAAACTCCCGCTCGGTGGCGCCTGCGGCGCCTTTTTCCTGTTTCAGGTCTAATAACAGCTTATTGATAAATAGTGAAAATAGCTTATTGAAAAATTTAATCGCAGTAAATTCCCGTGCGGTAGCGCCTTCGGCGCCCTCTTCCCTTTTCAATATCTGAAACAGCCTGTTCGCTCACCATGTTATGATCTTTAAAATTTCTGACTTTAGCTAACTCCCGCTCGGTGGCGCCTGCGGCGCCTTATCCCCGTTTTAGAACTTACAGCACCTTCTTCGCTCATTAGAATTTGAAATATTGAAATTTTAAAATATTACAGAGCCATCTGGGGGTAGAAATTTCTGTAATCTACTGTTCAATTCCAAATCAACAAAGCTTTCAAATGATGTATTACTTATGAAATTATTTTAATTAGTAGCTTCTCGAATTCCACTTTCGATAATATAAAAGTACTTTAAAATATCTTTCGAATGATGTATTAAAAAGAATTTAATCATTATTGTAAAATAAAAAGTAAATTTATAACCTTTTATTTAAAATTTTTGCCCCTTCTTCCCCTGCTTCAAGCTTTCCTAATAATTCTGCTCTTTCAAAAAGATTCACAATCGAATTATCAGGCATTAAAACCAAATACTACGAAATTTCAACGGCATATCTCAATTTAAAATGCTGCAAAATATAATCTTTTCCCAATAAAAATGTATTTTTTTTTTTGTTTATTCAGATATTTTCATGAAAATTGAACAGTAGCTTTATAATATGCTGTCTAGGCCAAATATTAATTTAAATATAACGTGGATGAAAATTTGAAAAAGTTTGAAAATTGCAATTTTTATCTCCACTATGAAACACGTGATATCTTAATTGGTTACATTTATTTCCTTTTTTATCGCAGACAGTTGTCTCGCATGTGTTTTGTTTCCGATCGAGACAGCTTAGAAAATCGTCTGCTGATAGAATGTTTCTTTTTAAGCAATTATTCGATCGACATGGGTCGACATTTTAATTAATATCTCCGGAACTAATTAAAATTTTTAAATTCTGTTTTCACTATCCCCTCGGGAAGGCTTCTGAGCACCTGTATGTCAAATTTTATACTTCTGCGTTGAGTAGGGGCTGAACGTATAGATGCTCAGACAGACAGACAGACAGAGAGACAGACATCTTCTTTTATTATTATAGACTTTTATTATTATAGATTAATTGTAATACTCTAACTAACACACATTAATGAAATAAATTTTCCCATCTTGCTATTTAAATTATAAAAGCATGTAGCATTTTGTGGAACTTCAATAAAGTATATTAAATTTTAATGAAGCAGGATTAATTTATATTCGTATTTCAACAGCATGTAACATTTTGTGGAACAGCAATAAAGTATATTAAATTTTAACGAAGCAGGATTAATTTATATTCGTATTTCAACAGCATCAGAAGAAATACAAAATATTTTGTTAAATTATCCCTTCTAACTACAATTTTTATTAGAATAATTCTTTTTTTTTTTTTTTTTTTTTTTTTTTTTTTTTTAAATTATAAGCATGTTTACTATGTAAATAAGTCTCTTGTGAAGTGCTGAAACAATCCTTTCAGCAAAAACTCAGCTTAAATGTCTTTAAATGACTAAAAAAAATATTAACTTTCTCTAAGTAAAAAATGTGAAGAAATATATCCTTAAAAAAAGTTGCGAAAAAATTTGTCTATTCGTAAAGTTAAATCCTTAAGCTTAAGTATAATGTAGTGAAAATAAGAAGCTTAACTACCTTAGGTAAATGTACTATTTCTAATTTGCATTGTTAATTTTTACTTACTGTACTTATTATGATGCATTAATATTTTTAGTCCTTGAAATAATTACTTTCACTATTTCTTTCATTTAATTCACAGCATTAAAGAAAAAAAAAAAAAAAAAAAGAAAGAAAGAGAGAGAAAGAGAGAGAGACGCTAAAATTAAGATTTTAGAAATTCTTATTTCTGTTAAAACTTTTATTGTCGTAAAATGTAAATTCCGAAGTCCTTTTACTTTATTCTACATTCAGAGAGAGAGAGAAAAAAAAGGTTAATCTCTAAAAATTTTCTATTTATGGTTTTCGAGGAATTCGTACGTTTTGAGATGTTCTGAACAAGATTTAACCAATTTTCGAAAATGTCCGTCTGTCTCGTGTGTGTTTGTGACCAAAGTTAAATAGAAACTCTATTTAATTTCGACAAACAGAAAAACAGTGCTGATTATATTCCAATGCACATCGGCTGGCAGATGACTCTGCTATGCTATAATTTTATCTACATACGAGAGGCTATATTTCAGCTTTTATGGTGCATTAAAAGCACAAAATTAGACACGTTATCTAACTATTATGAAAAGAAGTGATGACTAAATTGGGATGTAAATCAGGTGACCAGTGGATCTGCTGTGCTGCAATTTTATTTACGTACGGTAAGGCAGTATCTCAGCTTCTACAGTGTACAAATGCTTTAAACTTATATGTGAGATGACCATGATGAAAGAGCATGCTGACTAAATTTAGATGTATATCAACCGACAGGTGGCGCTACTATTAATTGCTTTCTGTGATTTTCCGTACGGCAAATTTATTAGTTAAGATTGAGCCAAACTGCATATGCAAAATATTTATTGTGAGAAGCTAGGATTAAATATTTGTTCATGTTATACGGTAGGTAATGCTGTTATATTGAGTTTTTGTAGAAATTAATTTTTCGATAGCAGCATAATATTGCAATGCGCGAAAAAAATGTGTATGGACAATACACAGTAATTGTATGAAAATATACTTATTTGATTTTATTCAAATGAATGTTTTTGCTACTTTTACTATACTAATGTTATATTTTAAATTAACACTTACAATGAATAAAGTAACAAATTAACGTCTACAAAACTTGAGCATATGAAGATTTTCACAAAAAGATAAATAAATAAATAAATAAAAATGGAGAAACGATAAGGATATGTTCTAAAATTGTTATCATTTCTCGAAATAATCAAGAAAACAACCTTTTTTTTTTTCTTAATTACTTGAATTTAATGCTGAAAATTCTTTTAAAGTGTCTTCAGAAATGCTATTCCAAGCTTGTTTGATGGCTCATACAAAAATATTATTTACAGTTACAGTGGAAACATACGTGGAAGCGTGTTGTCTCGTTCGAAAAAGTCTCCTGAAGTAATTAGTGGTATTTCAGGTAACAATATTTTGCCTAACATCAACATATTTATCAGATTTCATTTTGTAGGTTTTGTATCACGGTTTGTTGTCACAAATAACAAGCAATTTGTCGAAATATCTCGTGATCTAGTGCTAAAGACTGTAAAAATTACGCATCATTCTTTCCTTTTGACAGTATATGACTGTTGGAGCGAGAATAATACTGAAAAAAAAAAGATCAGTTAATGTTGATAACAAATTATTATTACTGATGTTTAGCTGAAAAGCGAATTATTTATAGAAATAAAGTAATTAACAATATAATTATGCAGTAAAAATCTGTAAAGCAACAGCTATTTTTTGCAGTATTGCATAAATACATATTACTAAAATTAATGAAGCTCTTTAATTTAAAAACTGCATAACTGTGGTTTTAATTATATTTCATTATCATTTATATCTTTACATGCAAAAATAATTTTATTACGAGTTTGATATTTCACTGTAGTATACATAAAAGATATTTTAAAATACGTATTTATCTTAAATAGGCTTCAAAATCCAATCAGTGTTTAATACTTAATGCATTATAATCTTTTTTTTTTTTTTCTAAATTTTACTTGTATTATACTAAATGAATAATAAAAATGTGAAGATTATTGTTAATAAAAAATCATTAATGATAATAACAATGCATGAAGCTTTCATTAGTGTTTTCAGTTTTCAAAATCAGTATTCTATTTTTTCTCTACATATTTAATTATTCACTTAAATTACAGGCTGCCTATAATTTCTGCAAACTTCAATTTGTTTAGTTAAAACTTTTTTACTCAAGAGATTTAAGAAAGCACGTTCTAATAAATAATCTTTTGAATAAAAAATCTGGTGTGAAACAACCACACGACTTCCATTACCCGCTATTACATGTATTATATGCATTTTTGAGAGATAATGTGATCAGAAAATATAAAAGTGACCAAAAAAGAAAATCGTTAGAGCCGGTTTTGAGATACCAACTTTCACAAAAAATCAATTATTGACCGGAAAACAATAATTACATACAAAAGCATATTTAAAAGTGAGTTAAAATGGCGAGTTTGAAAAAAATCCGTACAACCGTTTTTAAAGGAACGCCTTTGCGAGGCCTGAAATTGAGCTATTTATACAGGACGCCTATCAATTTTCATGAACTAACCAACTATATCATTCGAAAGGATATCTGATAGAGTGTTTATATAGCAAATTTGAAGAAAATCGTTAGAGCCGTTTTTGAGATACGGACTTACGGTCCCACTTCCGGTTTCCGATGTCCCATTTCCGGTTAAACTCAATTATTGACAGGAAAACAATAATTACATACAAAAGCATATTTAAAATTGAGTTAAAATGGCGAGTTTGAAAAAAATCCGTACAACCGTTTTTAAAGGAACGCCCTTGGGAGGCCTGAAATTGAGCTATTTATACAGGACGCCTATCAATTTTCTTGAACTAACCAACTATATCATTCGAAAGGACATCTAATAGAGTGTTTATATAGCAAGTTTGAAGAAAATCGTTAGAGCCGTTTTTGAGATACGGACTTACGGTCCAACTTCCGGTTTCCGATGTCCCACTTCCGGTTTATCAATTTTCACCAAAATTTGGAAATTTCATCTGTACGCCAGACGTATTTGAATTCTAAAGTTTCGTAGCTCTATCTTTATTAGTTTCTGAGCTATAATAGCCAGAAGATTCTCCACATACATACACACACACACATACACATACACACTGACCAATTGCCAAAAACCACTTTTTTGGACTCAGGGGACCTTAAAACGTGTAAATCAGGTGAAAACCCGATATCGAATTTTCAGACCGAATACAATACTTCCATTACCTACGGTAGTAGGGTAATGGAAGTAAAAATGTGTTATTTCAACTTATACTGATTTTTTTTTTTTTTTTAGTGAAAAATTTAAACACATAAGAACTTTTCACGCGACTTTCCATATTTACTGTTTTGTTATAAAACTAAATTTATGAATTTTTTTTTTATAAACAATTTTGTTTTTTTAGAGAAATAAATTTTTTCCATAATTTTCCGCAACTTTAATAGCTTCCAGCTGTCTTTATTATCTTTGATTTGTCGGTTGATACATTTTACATTTTTTTTTCTGGCATCATTAAAAGAACATTATATTTTTGTATACAAGTAAAGATTATTTTTGGAATTGATGCAGTTGAAAAAAAAAGTATAATTTAATTTTTTTTTAATGATTTTTTTGCTTTGCATTTATATACCCCCCCCCCCCCCTCACTAAACATTTTTCATTAGTGTAAATGCAATATTGCCAATTATAAAATATTAAACGGCTGCAAAAGTTTCATAAATGACTTTTTCTGTGATTTATTCAATTATATTCCATATATTACCACTGAAATGATTACTGCAAGATTAAGAATTGATAATTATATTATATTTTATTTTAATCATTTAACTCCATAGGACGCAATTATTAAGTCCCAAAAGCAAAAAATTATCCCAGAATTCTTTTAGCAAAATTTTTCTTTTATAAAATAGTGGAAAACGTCATTTATTTCTTGTTTTTTTTAATTTTGTTCGTAAAATCTGGTGGTAATCTAATTTAAATGAACTTTGCACGCCAAAGGTTTAAAGATTTTGGATACACTTCGAATCTCAATTTCCTTGGCACCGTACTAGATAATTTCATTAGGTACAACTCTGCCTTTGCCATAAATTTTGCTTTGGCAGCTTTTTCTTTTTTAGTACGACAGGACTACTGCTTTGAGTCAGACATTGCAAGTTGCCATAATAAATTCTGTGTTTCATCTTGAGCATGTCAAGCTTTAGTTCCCTATGCAAAGCTATAATTACACAAAAATTTGTGTAATGTTAAAGGATTGCTCCAAATTTTGAAAAATTTTAAAAGAAGTAATACTGTAAAGGTTTTACCAATATATATATATATATATATATCATGTATGAACAAACACCGTAGAGTCGTTATTTGTTTCAAAATAAAAATGTGGGTAAAACTTCTCACTGTTTTGCTTCGTTTTGAAAGTGCTTGAAATTCAATTTTTCTATCGACGGTATTGTTCTGAATTTCCCTCCATATTTGCTTATTTTTCTTTTATTTTTAACCGACTTCAAAAAAAGAAGGAAGGTTCTCAATTCAAACCGTATGTTTTTTTTTATGTTTGTTAGCTAGTAACTTCTGAACGGATGCTCCGATTTTGATACTTTTTGTTTTGTTGAAAAGGTCTTGGTCTGAAATAGGTCCCATTGTAATATCTTTACGATCTTAAGAAAATACAGGGTGCTCAAAAATTCAGTCCTAACTCTTTTAACTGCTAAACGGCTGCAGCTATAGTGATAAAAATGGTATGTAAGTATAGCAAAGTGGCCATGCAGTACAAGGTGAAACCGCTTGCAGCGCCACCTGGTGGAAAATAGCGGAGTTAGTGTTGCTATCTCGAAAACGGTTCTAAAGAAAAAGTGAATTACAAAGCTGAAGAGTATCACCGATTTAGTACAAAAAGATAATATAGACATTCATGCTAAAGTTCCTATCTCGGAAACGGTTCAAGACGGGGGGGGGGGGGGAAGTGAATTATAAAATTGCAGAGTATCATCGATTTAGTACGAAATGATAGTTTTGCTAAAAATACAAGGATAAAAACGTGCATTTTTTTTTTTTTTTTGTTTGCAATTTCTTGCACTATACACACTTGAGCTACAATTCTCACGTTGTAGCGTAGCTGGTGAGACAAACGCTATATAGTTCAAAATACGGTTACTTGATATTTTTGTTTTGTTGTAAAAATCTTGGTCTGAAGTAGGTCCCATTGTAATATTATTACAATCTAAAGAAAATAAAGCGTCATCTGGTGAAAAACTGCGGAATTAGCACTCCTATCTCAAAAACGGTTCAAGATGAGAGAAAAGTTAATTAAGAAGTTGTAGAGCATCATCGATTTACTACGAAAAGACAGTTTTTAGACATTATTGCTAAAAATAGAACGCTTAAAACGTGCAGTTTGTTCGCAATTTCCTACACTGTGCACACTTGAACTACGTTGCACACTTTGCAGCGTAGCGGATGACACGTATACTCTGTGGTTCAAAGTACTGTTACTGTAAGCGGTCACATAGATTAGCGCAAAGTCGTTTTCAACCAACTTCAGAAAGGAGGGTGTTCTTAATTCGAGCTATGTGTTGTTGTTGGTGTTTGTAAGCTTATAACTTCGTAAGAGATGCTCTAATTAACCGACTTCAAAAAGGAGGAGTTTCTCAATTCAAAGCGTATGTTTTTTGGATTTTGTTTTTGTTTGTTAGCTGATAACTTATGAACGGATGGTCCGATTTTTGATACGTTTTGTTTTATTGTAAAGGTCTTGGTCTGAAATAGGTCCCATTGTAAGATCTTTACGATCAAAAGAAAATACAGGGTGCCCAAAAAAGTCAGTCCCGACTCTTTTAACTGCTGAACAGTTGCAGCTATAGTCATAAAAGTGGTATGTAGGTAAAGTGGACATGTGCTCCGCGATTCAATCACCTAAAGCGCCACCTGGTGGAAAAAAATGGAGTTAGCGATCTCTCTCGGAAACGTTTCAAGACAGGGGAAAAAAGTGAATTATAAAATTGCAGAGCATCATCGATGTAGTACGCAAAGACAGTTTAGACATTAATGCTAAAAACAGACCGCTTAAAACGTGCATTAGTTTGTTCACAATTTCCTATTTTGTACACACTTGAACGACATTGCATATGTTGCAGCGTAGCGGGTGACATTTATGCTATAAAAAATTCAAAGTATGGTTACAGTAAGCGGTCACATCGATTAACGCATAGACGTTTTAAACCGATTTCATACAGGAAGAGGTTCTCAATACAAACCATGTTTCTCGTTGTTGTTGTTGAAATTTGTTAGCTTATAACTTCGTAAGAGATGATTTAATTTTAATACTTTTTTTTTGTCGTGATGATCTTGACCTGAAATAGGTTTCAATATGATTTCATTAAGATTTAAACAAATTACAGGATACTCACAAAAGTCTGTACCCAATCAAACTGCTGAAAGCATGCAGCTACACTGGTAAAAGCAGTATGTAAGTATCGATGTTGAAACTTCTGTCCGTCAGTTGCTATGAATCTTTTGCTCTTTGTTTGAATTTTACGCTGCGAAATTTCAAGCGCAGCGGGTGACACGTATTCACTGTAAAGTTCAATATATATGCCTAACAAAATTTTCGGTTACGAATACAGCGTATCCGTTCTTTACATTTCTAAAGACTTTTTAATTTAACGTATGTTCGTTCAATATATAGTTTTTTGCTCATATCCGATAAAGGCAAGAAAAGTGACACATTTTAAAAGTGCAGCATTTGAGAAAAATCAACTTAAAACTTGACTAGAATAAAACTGGCACAACTGTCTCTCGAATGGATAACTTTCTAGATGGAGATGTAACTTTTTTGTTCACATTGGGTGCATTTCATGTATTTTTCAGTGATATAAACCATTTTTTGAGTTATGCCACTTTTCTTGGAAGTTGTGATTTGTGAAACGTCCGTCGAACGTCTTCTGATGCTTCGCTATATAAATAAGTTTTCACTGAAAATAGAAAAATAAAATCTTTTTGTAAAAAAATAGAACCGACTCCAAAAAGGAACTACTATTCAAACAACTAAAAATGAAAGAAAATTGGCAGAAAATGGAACTGTAAATTGCGCCTAAAAGTATAAAATAATTTCCTTCGCCAAACAACCTATAACACTACAATTAATCATAACTTTTGAAGTCGGCGCAAAATTAAATAAAAATTGATACCTTTATTCAATACAAAAATCAAATTCTATTCAAAATACACATCTCACATTGTTACCTGCAAAACGCAGCCGGAAACTACTTTTATTCAAGAAAACAAATAATATTTCGTAAGCAGCAAAAGTTGGCGAAGATGATGGTATCTGACGTCCTTGGTGAAAGAAAAATCGCAAAATTATCGGGCAAACATATTTAATTTCTTTGGGATATCATGAATATTTTGATAAGGCATATGAAGAGAGTAGTTAAGAATATGAAACAACTCATCGTACAATATATATTATGAAAATATACATCTTGCGTGTATATTTTCATATTTTGTGTATATTTTTGCCTTACGTTTTGATCGCGAAATCCAAAAGCTACCAAGGATGATAGTTATCAAAGTTATACCAAATTTGTAAAGGAAACTCTAACTTCGTAGAAACATAAATACCGTATTGTGAAGAATGTTCACTGTTCTATATAGATGCTACTAATGGACCAATTGTATACAGTGATAAAATAATAAAGGAAACATGAAAATGGATTATTCGAGACCACATTTGTTGCTACCGGTCTAAAGACAAACATTTAAAACTAATTAAATTTTATTTAATTTTGCGCCGACTTCAAAAGTTATGATTAATTGTAGTGTTATAGGTTGTTTGGCGAAGGAAATTATTTTATACTTTTAGGCGCAATTTACAGTTCCATTTTCTGCCAATTTTCTTTCATTTTTAGTTGTTTGAATAGTAGTTCCTTTTTGGAGTCGGTTCTATTTTTTTACAAAAAGATTTTATTTTAAGAGTAATTCTATAAAATTATCTAATAAATTATGCAAAATAAAGATTTTTTTAAGCCCGCGCATGCGCAGTTAAAGTTTACTAAAAGCAGCATTGTATTGGTTTGAAAAAATAGTTTATTATAAAGAAAAGATGCCCAAAAAACTGTCAGTATTATTAAAGAAATCTAACTATATATATACCTGTATTATATTCATTACAAATGAATGTAAATTAATTAAAAGAAGTATTATAATTACGTGCTAACTACAATACATTTCAAGTATTATTTTCACAGTGTGATCTCAAACATTATTTATTTTTTAATTTGTAACTTTTTTTTTTCTTGAGAAAACTTTTTTCGGATACATAAGATATAATAGGTTCTTTACATCTCTGAATTTCCAAGAGAACCCATCAGATAATTCAAAAGTATGCCTTCACTTATGTCCATGACTGTATATACCTTATTATTATAGTTTAATAAAATCTTTTTGTAAAAAAGTAGAACCGACTCCAAAAAGGAACTACTATTCAAACAACTAAAAATGAAAGAAAATTGGCAGAAAAAGGAACTGTAGATTGCGCCTAAAAGTATAAAATAATTTCCTTCGCCAAACAACCTATAACACTACAATTAATCATAACTTTTGAAGTCGGCGCAAAATTAAAGAAAATTTAATTAGTTTTTAAAGGTTTGTCTTTAGATCGGTAGCAACAAATGCTGTTGTCTCGAATGATCCATTTTCAAGTTTCCTTTATTATTTTATCACTGTATACAATTGGTCCATTAGTAGCATCTACATAGAATAGTGAACATTCTTCACAATGCGGTATTTATGTTTCTACGAAGTTAGATCATCCTTGATGGCTTTTGAATTTGGCGATAAAAACGTAAGGCAAAAATATACACGCAAGATGTATATTTTCATAATATATATTGTACGATGTGTTGTTTCATATTCTTGATTACTCTCTTGATATACCTTATCAAAATAATCATGATAACCCAAAGAAATTAAATATGTTTGCCAGATAATTTCGCGATTTTTCATTCACCAATGACGTCAGATACCAGCCTCTTCGCAACATTTGCTGCTTACGAAATCTTTCTTGTTTTCTTGAATCAAAGTAGTTTTCGGCTGCGTTTTACAGGTAACAATGTGAGACGTGTATTTTGAATAGGATTTGATTTTTGTATTGAATAAAGGTATCAATTTTTATTTAATTTTGCACCGACTTCAAAAGTTATGATTAATTGTAGTGTTATAGGTTGTTTGGCGAAGGAAATTATTTTATACTTTTAGGCGCAATCTACAGTTCCGTTTTCTGCCAATTTTCTTTCATTTTTAGTTGTTTGAATAGCAGTTCCTTTTTGGAGTCGGTTCTATTTTTTTACAAAAAGATTTTATTTTTCTCTTTTCAGTGAGAACTTATTTATATAGCAGAGCATCAGAAGACGTTCGACGGAAGTTTCACAAATCACAACTTCCAAGAAAAGTGACATTACTCAAAAAATGGTTTATGTCACTGAAAAATACATTAAATGCACCCAATGTGAACAAATAAGTTACATCTCCATCTAGAAAGTTATCCACTCGAGAGACAGTTGTGCCAGTTTTATTCAAGTTAAGTTATTTTTAAGTTGATTTTTCTCAAATGCTGCATTTTTCAATTGTGTCACTTTTCTTGCCTTTATCGGATATGACCAAAAAACTATCTATTGAACGAACATACGTTAAATTAAGAAGTTTTTAGAAATGTAAAGAAAGGATACGCTGTATTCGTAACCACAAATTCTGTTGGGCATATATACTGAACTTTACAGTAAATACGTGTCACCCGCTGCGCTGGAAATTCCGCAGCGTAAAGTTCAAAGAAAGAGCAAAATATGCATTGCAGCTGACGGACAGAAGTTTCAACATCGATACTTACACACTGCTTTTACCATTGTAGCTGCTTGCGTTCAGCAGTTAGAGTTAGAAGAGACTTTTGTGAGTATCCTGTAATTTGTTTATATCTTAATGAAATCCTAATGAAACTTATTTCAGGCCAATATCATTACGACAACAAAAAAAGTATTGAAATTAAATCATCTCTTACGAAGTTATAAGCTAACAAATTTCAAGAACATCAACAACAATGAGAAACATAGTTTGTATTGAGAACCTCTTCCTTTATGAAGTCGGCTTAAAACGCCTATGCGTTAATCGATGTGACCGCTTACAATAACCATACTTTGAATTTTACATAGCATAAATGTCACCCGCTACGCTACAACATATGCAATGTTGATCAAACAAATGCACGTTTTAAGCGTTCTGTTTTTAGCATTAATGTCTAAACTATCTTTGCGTACTACATCGATGATGCTCTGCAATGTTATAATTCACTTTTTTCCCCTGTCTTGAAACGTTTCCGAGATAGGATCGCTAACTCCACTCTTTTCCAGCAGGTGGCGCTTTAGGCGGTTGAATCGCGTAGCACATGTCCACTTTATTGTACCTACATACCACTTATATGACTCTAGCTGCAGCTGTTCAGCAGTTAAGAGTCGGGACTGACTTTTTTGGGCACCCTGTATTTTCTTTTGATCGTAAAGATCTTACAATGGGACCTATTTCAGACCAAGACCTTTACAATAAAACAAAAAGTATCAAACTCGGAACATCCGTTCAGAAGTTATGAGCTAACAAACAAAAACAAAAACAAAAAAACATACGCTTTGAATTGAGAACCTCCTCCTTTTTGAAGTCGGTTAATTAGAGCATTTCTAATGAAGTTATAAGCTTACAAACACCAACAACACATAGCAAGAATTAAGAACACCCTCCTTTCTGAAGTTGGTTGAAAACGACTTTGCGCTAATCGATGTGACCGCTTACAGTAACAGTACTTTGAACCACAGAGTATACGTGTCATCCGCTACGCTGTAAAGCGTGCAACGTAGTTCAAGTGTGCCCAGTGTAGGAAATTGCGAACAAACAATTGCACGTTTTCAGCGTTCTATTTTTAGCAATAATGTCTAAAAACTGTCTTTTCGTAGTAAATCGATGATACTCTACAACTTCGTAATTAACTTTTCTCCCATCTTGAACCGTTTTTGAGATAGGAGCGCTAATGCCGCTGTTTTTCACCAGATGGCGCTTTATTTTTTTTTAGATTGTAAAGATGTTATAATGGGACCTACTTCAGACCAAGATCTCTACAACAAAGCAAAAAGTATCAAGTAACCGTATTTTGAAGTATATAGCGTGTGTCTCACCAGCTACGCTACTACGTGAGCAATGCAGCTCAAGTGTGTATAGTGTAAGAAATTGCGAACAAAAAAAGGCACGTTTTTAGCCTTGTACTTTTAGCATCAATGTTAAAACTATCTTTTCGTACTAAATCGATGATGCTCTGCAATTTTATAATTCACTTTTTTCCCCTGTCTTGAACCGTTTCCGAGATAGAAACGCTAGCATGAATGTCTAAACTATCTTTTTGTACTAAATCGATGATAATCTTCAACTTTCTAATTCACTTTTTTTCTCTATAACCGTTTTTGAGATAGGAACACTAGCTCCACTATTTTCCACCAGGTGGCGCAGCAAGCGGTTTAACCTTGTACTGCAGGGCCACTTTACTATACTTACATACCATTTTTATCACTATAGCTGCAGCCGTTTAGCAGTTAAAAGAGTTGGGACTGATTTTTTTGGCCATCCTGTATTTTCTTTAGATCGTAAAGATATTACAATGGGACCTATTGCAGACCAAGACCTTTTCAACAAAACAAAAAGTATCAAAATCGGAGCATCCATTCAGAAGTTATGAGCTAACAAACATAAAAAAAACATACGGTTTGAATTGAGAACCTTCCTTCTTTTTTTGAAGTCGGTTAATAAAAAACATGTATTAAAATAAGTTTGTAGGAAAATTTTTTCCAGGACTACAAAAAGTGTCTATAAATATTTCTCTTATTTTAAACACTTTGATTATAGAATTGTAATAATTAATTAATATAAAACCTTTATTTATAATCTCACGAAAAATGTTAGTGAAAAAAAAATATCCACAGTTTGTATTTTTAATGAAACTTTTCGAGAATTTAACAAGAAAAATAACTGTCATTATACGCTGTCTGAAAGATAACACTGTTCACTTTAACTTAAGACTCTTGTAAGCCTTTGAAGAAATTCACCAAGCTAAATTTAGCTCAGTAAGTATTTCATGAATATTCATAAATCTCGTCGAACAACTTAAATTTTGGACTTTATTCGTAATTGAGCTTTTGTACGTATGTCTTCATAATCTTAACTTAAATAAGTCATTATTTCTTGTCGTAAATTAATTATTTTGCTCCGCTAACTTATAAAATGATCTCTTATCTAGGCGTTGTTTCTAACATTTTTTGTCATTTCAATACACTGCAGATAGGATAATTAACACCAATAATGATCATTAGCTTTGATCCGTTAATTAAAATGTTTCTGTAGGCTGTGTCAAGATTTTTTTTTTTTTTTTTTTTGACAATTTTGAAAAGTAATTTAATTTCTCTTAATATTTTTATTATATAAGCTTTCATGAATTAAAGAATGTTATACGATTGGAAGAATAGAAAAAATTTTAAAAGCTTTTTAAGTAATTAGGAAATAAGATGTTTCATTTTTAAAATAAAAAAAACTAGTGTGTTGTGGCTATTACAAGACTTTCATCTATATATTATCCAGTACAAATTCACCTAGTACAAATAATTTATTAAAACTATTATTTATTAAAATTATCTGCCATGATGAATGCAGACAATTCTCTTCTTAGAGAAAACTAACACTATATATCCAAAGAAAGACAGTTTTATTTTTCATGAATAACATCTTAAAAAATGCGTTTTCATAATGATTATTTCACGTATCAAGTGTCGTACAGTTATATGTCTTAGAAATTGAGATATAGCCTTCCCGTTCTCGGGAAAAATATCAGTATAGCAACGTCACCTATTGGTCTATATGCATCTAAACTCTATAAGCATAATGTCTTATAATGACCTTTTCGCATATCAAGTTTTGTTAAATTATACGCAACAGAACCTGAAATGTAGCCTGAAATGAAAAAAAAAATTTAAAAATTTGATTCGACTAAAATTATTTGCAGGCCCAAACGCACCAAAGAACTTTATGTCTATGAAGCTTTTTACATCTATAAAAATCTTAAAAATATTGTTAATTGTGATTTCACTGTATCCTACTTGTCTGATAATTGGAAATTTTACATTCATTCCACATTCTCTTAATTTCTTCTACATTCTTCACATTTACAGTTTCTACATTTTCTATTAGCCAATTCCCCCACATGCCACAAAATTCTATTGGTTGATTAGAATTTTTTATCTTTTCTATATATACGATATCATCTCTCTCATTTCTGTATGCGCTGAAGATAGTACGCTAAATGCTACCGAAACAGCTGTCTGGTTTTCTGGTTTTTCTCTTTGACGTTCAAGACGTTGAAGATTTCCTTGGTTTTAATAACACGTTACCTAAAAAGTTTGAAAAAGGTTTTTCGATCTGTTAAATGTAATCATTACTTTGCATTGATTCAACAATCTGCCAATAGGTACATTCAAATACTTCTTGACAAATGTCTTGAAACTGAAGTTATTTACGGGAACTTTAAGAATACTTCTCATAAACTGAAATGTGAAGAGTATTTGTTTCAACAGTTAAAAACACTTATATATTTTTTCAAAAATTTCAAAATAAATGAATGAACAATTTTTATTTTTAAATCCTGGGATCATAGCTATCTTTGTGAGCTTTTTTTGCAAATTTATAATTAACAAATTTTTTTCAATGCTGAGAATGTGGAATTGTACGAGATCGCATGATTGCTGATTGCATGGTCGCAGATTGTTGAATCTTCATGCAAAATAAATTTCACATGATATTCACACAGTTAGCGGCTTTTTTTAGTACATGAACTATGGTTTGGTAGTGTTAAATGGTGTACAAAATGTAAGTAATGTTATTGTACCATGTTTACGTAGTATGTTGACAATCTACCAAAAATGATGAATCAAAATAGAACAAACTATTAGGGTGAATAAATAGCTGATGAAATATTTACACATTTTATGTTCATTTCTGGTAAATGTGATGCATAAATATCCCCAGCTTCTTTCTTTCTTTTTAACACTTTCCAAAAAAGTCAAAAAGTGTTTATGACTTCGATATGTCTGTCTATCTGCCTGCGCTCTAACTCCCGTAAAGGGGCCGCGGTAGCCCAGTCGGTAGAGCGCCGAGCTCGTAATTGAAAGATTGCGGGTTCGATACTCGAGCTGGCCAAAAAACGTAGTGTAAACTAATGGTGGCTGGCGCACGTAAAATCCGTCAAGGCCGCAATGTCTTCTATCTTCCCATAAAAAATTATACCTCTGGGGGTCACTAAACCAGGGGAATCATCTCCTCCGTGGAGGATCAAAATTGTGATGACATGTCTCCGGACCATCACTTGGGGTGCGTCCCAGACCTTCGCCGATTACCAGTACTAGTGCGCTGTTAAACCCGACCTACCTATCTACCTACCTACCTAACTCCCGTAAAGATTAATGGGATTTCCTGAAACTGATATATGTTATTCAAGTTCATTATCAGATATTCCCTATTGAAAATGGAGTAATTACCGCTAACTAGTTTGTGTTCAGGGACACCCAAAAGTATTCCAAAACATTGCGTCCTGTGAGAGATATTTCTATAAACCATATTTTAATATCTTTACTTCACACAAATTTTAATAAAATTGAAATATGTTGTTCAAGCTCACTATTGGACGCTCCCTATTGAAAATGGAGTAAATACCACCACTGGTTTTTGTACTGGGATACCCGAAAGTATTCCAAAGCATTCCTTTCTATGAGAGGTATTTCTATAAACCATATTTTAATAACTTTACTTTGCCCAAATCTTAATGAAATTGCAATATGTTATTCGTATATGCACAAAAGAATGCTTTCTATAGAAGGCAGTATGATTAGCATTAAGATTTACAGGGCCACACACAGATATTCAGTTATGTTAAGGACTATTATTGGAAATTTGCTGGAATTGCAAGTACGTTTATATTGAGCGTTTTTAACATTTTAAAATAATTTTTAAGAGTGAATATAATTTGAACTAGAGAATCCGTCTGCCTGACTAAATAACTTTTTACTGCAAAAGTCATAATGGAATTTACATTTATTGATAAAATGATAAATAACGTTCTGTATAGAATATTATATGCTTAGCCTTCAGGTGTACAGCGCGACACTAAAATATTCCGATACATTAAAGGCAATCACTGGAAATTGCTGAAATGAGATTTCCGTTTGTGTTAAGCATATTTAACATTTTCTAACAATGTTAAAGAGTGATTATGAATTCAATTAGTATATCTGTCTTTCTGTCCTTCTGTCTGTCCGTTGTGTACACTGTAAGAAATTTTGGTAACGTCACTCGTATACATAGATACGTTCCTGGAGCAGGTACTTGAGAATAACAGGTTTTTGTCCATGAAACGTTCCTGATTTCAGGAATGTAGTATTATTTTAAATTATTGTATATTTGGCGGTTACTGATATAATCAAGGAGCAGTACCGGTAAATATTGGGCACATTAGTTGCTCAAAATTTCACAGGAAAGTGCCAAAAATATTTTTACAGTGTAAAAACGTAGCCAAAGAACATTGAAAATTAAACGAAACAACGAGTATGTACAGTTGGAAAGTGTTAATGCGTACTGCATGATTTTTCGTTCTTATACTCTTCAGGAATCTTAATTGAGTCAGGAATTAATGGTGTTATTCTGAAAGAAATAAAGTGACTGGGTTTGGGTTTGGGTTGTCCTTTCTGAGGCCATTTTTTGCATATTAAAGCTTAGTAAACCAAGATTTATGGCTTAAAATGAATTAAAAACATCCATACTTGAGCCGGGATTTAACCCAGAACGTGGAGACGAGGTCGAAGGCAATGACATTATAGTACATTCCGCCAACACATGGGGATTAAAATGGCTGTAACTTTTAAGAATAAATTGTTTCAAATTAATCTCAAGAGTTTTATTTCTAAATTGATTAAAATTTCAGATGATGAAGCGGAAATCAAAAAGTTAGGTGTTGCACTCTTCCAACCATCAAAATCATTTCACGGTTAAGGATGTATAATATTCAAGAATAAACAAATGATATTTAAAACTATTCTTATTAATAGTAAATTAATTTATTCCAATATTTTGTTACTATTTATGCTTTAAAAATAATTTAATTAAGGAGGAGAGACTATTAAATAGAAACGTATGTAATGAATGTATTGTAACAAATGTACATACTATTGAACAATTCGTGAATTTCGTTAGCATTGCCATCTCTTTGATGATTTACACGGAAAATCTAATAAGCATCAATTAATATCAAATTCTAACTAAATAAAAAAAATTTTGAAGTTATATTTATTGTGTGATAATAAAATTTGATGAAAGTAGATAATTTTTTTATGTCTAATATTCACGAAATAATAATAATAATAATAATAATAATAATAATTTAAGCTGTTTTCCCACAAGTGGAATTTAAGAAGCCTTTAAGAAACAAAATAATTATTAAAACTAAAAGTTTTTTCTTTTTCTTTTTTTAACTTTTTTTCGGGAGATCAAAATGTATTTGTAATTTTTTTTTTTTTTAATGCATTAAAGATATATTGTTAAAAACAATTAATACTGTTTCGAGGGCGAAATCAAGGTCGAAAAATTTCACTTTTACCTTCTTAATACCTACGTATGATGGGGAATTAATATTAAATGTGGTAGTAAAGAAATTTTACTTACCATTAAATTTTTAAACAATAAATTTAAATTTAAACTGACACGCAGAAAGTCCCCATAATTTACATTTTACAACAATATAACTATCAACAGAAACAAAGATCTCCAAACAACAGATTTTAATGTCCTAAAAAAAAAAAAAAATGTTATAATGAAAAATAAATCTTGAAATAAAGTACTTCAAATACTAAAATATTAACACATAATAAATACGATAAGCGGAAAAATAACAATGCGAAATAGAAGTTTTAAATTTACCTAAGAAAGTTAAGCTTCTTATTTTCATTAAATTATATTTAAGCTGAGGGACTTAACTGCACGAATGTACAAATCTTGTCTCTTTTTCTTTGTTTCTGAAGTCTAGATAGGAAAAGGGAATTTTTTCATTTGTTATTTAAATAGATTTAAGCTGAATTTTTGCTGAAAGGATTGTTTCATAACAAAGTGCTAATTTACATATGTTAAACATGCTTGTAGACATTAAAACAGAAAAAAAAAGGTAAATTATTGTAACAAATATTACTGTTTAAATGGATAATAATAATAATAATAATAAAAGATTTGATGTTTTTTTAATATTGGAGCTAACATATAATATCATGTAGCCAAAATATAATAAGTATAATAAATTCGTATAAAATTACAAATTTTATAATGCTTTGTGCGTTTGTCGTTCCATCTTGATGTAATTTGTTAATTAATATGATCAACTATTAGAAGCTTTGACAGATAAACTCCTAATTAAAATGTTCTCCGAATTATTGTATGCAGTTTTTTAAAAAACAAATCTTAATTCTGTTTAATATTCATCAGAAATAAAAGATTAGCATAACATGAATTCGGTACTGAATATAATAAAACAACACTTTTCTTTTCATTTGTTAATTAATGTGATCAGCTTCTAATTGAAATATTCTCCAAACTATAGATGAAGTTTTTTTTTTTTTTTTTTTTAAACAAAATCTTAATTCTGTTTAATATTCACAAGAAATAAAATAACAGTATAACATGAAATCGGTAATGAATACGATAAAACAACACTTTTTTTTTCATTTTGTTAATTAATGTGATCAGCTATTAGAAGCTTTGAGAGTTAAACATCTAATTAAAATATTCTCCGAGCTATTGATGCAGTTTTTTTTTTCTGATAAAATCTTTATTCTGTTTAAGATTTATATGAAATAAAATATCAGCATAATATAAATTCGGTGCTGAATATGATAAAATAACATTTTTTTTTTTGTTAATTAATGTGTTCCGCTATTAGAAGCTTTTGGAGTTAAACTTCTAATTAAAATATTCTTCGAGCTATTGATGCAGTTTTTTTTTTTTTTTTTAAACAAAATCTTAATTTGTTTAGTATTCATAAGAAATACAATATCAGCATAGCATGAATTCGATAATGAATATGATAAAAGAACACTTTTTTCATTTTGTTAATTAATGTGATCAGCTATTAGAAGCTTTCAGAGTTAGCCTTCTAAATAAAATATTCTCTAAGCTATTTTTTTTTTTTTTAACAAAATCTTAATTCTGTTTAATATGTATAAGAAATAACATGTCAGTGTAACATGAATTCGATAATGAATATGATGAAATAACACTTTTTTTCATTTTGTTAATTAATGCGATCAGCTATTAGAAGCTTTCAGAGTTGAACTTCTAATTAAAATATTCTCCGAGCTATTCATGTATTTTTTTTTTTTTTATATAAACTAAATCTTCTGTTTAATATTCATAAGAAATAAATTATCAGCATAACATGAATTTGGTAGTGAATATAATAAAATAACTTTTGTTTCAATTACCATATGATTAAAATAAATAGTATGTTAAGCAGAAATCGTATGATTTTTAAAAATAAAACTTTACAAATATTTGTAAATAAATTGAAAAATTCTTTTAAATATCTTCTTAATAATAATAGCCTAAGTTTTTCAAAACTAACACCATTGCTTCAAAAATGTATTGCTTTAAAGAAAATAAATATTCATATTTGATTTGGAGAAATGTATAAAGTATAATAAAAGAAGAATGATTTAGCAGAAAATATGACATCACAATTGCAACAATGTATTGAGAAAAAAAAATAAATTTTATTTGTGATTTGAAAGAAATAAAATTAGTCTAAAACATAATAATAATAATAATAATAAAAAGAAAATAGTTGTAAGAGCCGCTACTTGGAGAGTTGATTTTTTTTTTTTTTTTTTTTCTAGACCCCCACTAAATCCTGTCAAATTTGTCACCGTTCATTCCTGGAATTCAATTATTTTGTTAATTAACTATTAAATAATCGTTTTTTTAATTATTGGCTATTTCCCACGATATTTGATCACTGTCTTTGATTTGGTGAATTTGATTTTTAGGGATAATATGCAAGCATTAAATTTGAAAATAGTTTATTTGGAAATATCGACGGATGGCGGGCGAAATCCGACATGTACTTATAGAAATGCCTAATAGAATAATAAAATTTATCTCAATTGGGGGGGGGGGGGAGAAAGGGGGAAAAAATAGTGCTTCAGTGCAGATTTTTTAATTTGTTCGATGAAGGTAGAATTGCACAGATATACCATAAATTTATAACAACAAAAAAATTAAGGAAATCACTCTGATGGAAACAAACATTGCTATTTAAAATCACTAACGAGACTATAAATTTTGATTTAAAAATTGACAAAAATCTATGTAATCTGATGCATGAAAAACGTTATTAAAATGCCTTTAAAATTAAAATTACGAATAACTGTATTCGTTTCAAAACAGATCTTTTATTATTAATTATTTTGTTTGGTGCGCCAATTACTATTAACATAGGTCACTCAAACTGTTAACATATGTCTCAAAGGTTTTCCAATATTAGGATGAAAATTTCAGTTTTTTTTTTTTTTTTTTTTTCATTATAAATGCATTAAAAAATAATATTTCTAGTTTGTTACTATGTTATGGATGGCTCAGAAGCATTTTACATTTTGTTTGGGAAAAAAAAGAGAAACGTTTACCTTTTAGATTTCACATTTATGAGTATTAAATATATGCAAAATTTTTCGTTTAATCAAATGTCTTTCATTAACAAACTAAACAAATCAATTATTTCTGTAAAATTAAATTTTAGTTATTAGAACTACCGAAAAGAAAAAAAAAAAAAAATATTTCTCAGAGCTAATGGATCTGCAGATCAGGAACCACAACATACTATTTGCATCACACATTACTCATCAAATCATTTTCATTTATTCCATAATATTTAAAATAATTATACATATATGCATATACACTGGTAGACAAAACCTAAGGACAAATGACAATACCTAAGCTATCTAGATATTTTCTTCGAATATCTAAACAAATGTTTCATGGACTCTCTTGAAACTTTAGGGGTAAGAAGCACACGCTACTCACATATATTCCAGAAATTTTTTTATCGAAGGCTAAAAGGGGACCAATCACAAATTAACCAAAAATATATAATCTTTTGGATTATCCTGTAAAAAGTAATGCTTGAAATGAGTTGTAGCTATATTATATGATTACGAGCCTTTTTGTTTTTTATTATACATACAAATTTATATGAGAATTCCACTTATATTAATGGAGTTATGAAAGTTTGTTTTATTAAGGCCTCAATTTTTCGTAAGTTTTTGTTTATAACATGCAGAGTTTTGAAACCAAAGCAATGTGACTTTTAGGAAACTTATACTACAGTAGATACAACATACTGCAATCAGTATATAAAAATATCAAAAATCTCATCAAATATGAACATTTTTACTAAATAATTTTTAACTGCGCATGCGCAAGCAAAATTTGTTTTGCACAATTTATTATCAAAATGTATAGAATAATTCTACAAGCAAATATCGTTAAAACTCAGAAATATATCATCGATAGAAAAGTTGATTTTCAAATACTTTAAAAAAAGATGTAAAATGCTAAGGGATTTTATCCATATTTTTATATTGAATTGTTGTATAGACATGAAATAAGTGATGGAACACTTTGATTTTTCTCAAAAAATGATGGAAGTATTTAAAAACAATTTTTTTCCCTAAAATATACTTTTTATGCAATTTTTAGTGTCTTTCGTATATTAAATATATAAGTATATATTCTTAAACCTTTCTCAGCAAATAATTAAAATAATTTTAAAAAAAATGTTAAATCTGCATGTCTGAGTTTTAGCCGAATGTTCAGCATTTTTAGAGATGCAATTAAGTTTTCTAAGATTTTAAGACGGAAAGAAGCCGCTCACCACTATGCAGTGGTTTTGAGCGTTTTTAACCTTTAGAGAGGGGCTCCAAAGCCACTGTGGAGATTCAGAAGAGCCCGTTTCCAAAGGTTAAGCCTCCCCCGTTGTTTATTGCATAGCAAATAACAAAAAAAAAAAAAAAAAAAAAAAAAAGAAAAGAAAAAAAAAAATTACAAAGATCGCCAGAGCAGAGCTCTCCCGCGACAAAAGGCGACAAAGTTGCATGAAAGTGAAGAGGACCGGAGCCAAGTGGAAGTCTAATTACAAAGTTCATTCAGGTAATGTACAAATTTCACAGTCTTTATACAATGTTCTCGCAGTCTTTATATCAAGCCCAAACACCCTAAGAACAATGTTGGTTAGCAACATCATGCGCAGGATGATTGCTTTCCGAGAGCACTTCAGTGGAATTCTGTAGCATCAGACATGACCAGTATTCGCCATGTAGGAGGGGAGGAAAAATTAAGGAAAGATAGAGAAGGAATTTAGTTTGTTGAATTTGATAAATCTTGAAGGAAGGCATAGATGCGCTTTAATTTGAGCCGTAGGGGCTTTCTAGTTATTATATTGTTCAGCCAGGTTGCTGGTCTAGGGTTAGGGTTCCTTAAATGGTAAGGTATTGTAAGTTGACAGTGAAAGTAGTAATGTTGTGCAGTCCCCTCCTCACCGCATGAGCATAAGGGTGATCGTCGGCAATGAAATCTGTGGAGGAATTTGGGGAAGGGGCCATGACCTGACAGAAAGGCAGAGATTTCTGGAGAGAGGTCCCAAATATTGAGTGAGACATTTGGTATTAGCTCGTGAGTGTATCTCCAAAGTTTTGCCAGTCGTTTAAGTTTTGCCATTCATTCATGATTTAGAGTTTTAGTGCTTTCACAATTTGAATAAGACATTTTATTTTGCTATAAATATGTTAATCTTCATCGCCGTATGAAATTATCACATGTCTAGATCTAACTTATTATTATTAGATTTTTTTTTTAACCACTTCATCACACCGTAGCCTTGTTAAATAATATGATTGGATGTTCATAGTTTTGTGAGTTAAATTTCTCATTAAAATATATCCCCGTGCTTTTGTAGATGCTTTTAATTTTGTGCATTTTTTACAAAAAATTATTTCCGCTTAATATTCTTAAAAAAAAAAAAAAAAAAAATCTGATAAGATAACAGTATTTTTTTCCAAGTGCAAAATCATTAATATAAATATTATGTTATGTGAATAATATTTTTTAAAGAAAATTTCGGAAATATTTGAATTGAAATAATTAAAAAAATATACCGGGTGATCCAAAAGTCAGGACAAATTTAAAAAATGAATAATTCGAAAACGAATCAAGATACAAAGATACGGTTTGCACCAAACGGATGGAAAAGAAGCCGGGTTTTGTGTGGCAAAGAAAAAAAATAGTTCTGTTGGCGACCAACAGATGGCGCTGCCGTATTTCTGATGTAGGATTATGAAAAGCAACAAACGATTTAAAAAGGAACAACTACAGCAGGTAATGGTAGTCGAAGCTTATTTGCATCGAAATATCGCATTCTCAGTCGCTACTTTAATCACGCATGGCCTCCAAGATCTTCCGATCTGACACCCTGTGTGTCATGCAACCAACCACTCCTAAGTTTATTTTATGCAACCAACCAACCTTGGAAGCCGCCGTGAGCGGGAGAAGATATTTTCGCAGAGAGAAAGACTTTGGCCTTCGGCCTGAAACGTAGGGTGCAATTGGCGCGCCCGAGTAACGGATTTATTCCGTTGGTTTATTCTTATTATTACATGAGTACATGGGTACTCGTATGTATATAAATTTATCATTGTACATATTCATATTCATGTTTGATTTAATATTAATTAATTAAAGAGTAAAATTTAATACAAGAGAAATTTTCTGTTCTCAAGTGTCAACACTCAGTTCATCACAGCACGCTCTGCAAACGTCGAACCAGAGTATAGTGTTCTCAGAAAGGATAATATAAATTCCATGGACGCAATACATAAAGGTGAGAAATTAATGTTATTTTATGATGATAGGATAGAAATTAACATTTTAAATAGCAATGTTTAAAAGTGTTACGAAGGCCGATCTACTTGCCGTTTTGCAAGAGATAGGGGAACAAGCTGACTCTAATTTAAAGGTAGTGGAATTAAAAGATTTATTGTTAAAATCTAAAGAATACATTAAAGATAAAGAATTTGTGAGTGAATTTTTAGCAACCACAGTTGCGCAAAGAAAGGAATCGGAAGAAATAAATCGTTTGAGTTTGTTAAAGCAAACCGAAAGTAACGATGATGTGTTGCATAATCCTAATAACTCAGAAAATATATTATCATTAGATAAGCTTTTGAAAGCTATATTAACTTTGGTAATACCAGTACCTAAAACGAATGAACCATGGAATCTTTTTTTCGATTCCATTGAAAGAGCTTTTAAGCATAAAAATGTACCTAAAGAATATAAATCGGAGATTTTACTGAAAGTAATTGGCGATAAAGCCGCGAATATTTTGATTTATGTAAGCGAAGAAGAATTAAAGAACTATGAGAAAATTAAATCCTTAATTCTAAAAGAATATGCACCATCCCCTTTCACTTGTTTAGAAAATTATAAGAAAGCTACAAGAATATCTGGGGAGACACACCAGCAGTTTGCTTCTCGTTTAAGGTCCAGTTGGCTCCATTATTGTAAAATTCGAAATGTAAATGATTTTGAGTCTTTAGTAGATTTGATTATATCTGATAAAATATTTGAAAATCTAGATAAGGATCTGGCAATGCATGCTGCAGTCACACAGGGTGAAGATTGGTTACGCCCAGAACAATTAGCTAAGACGTGTGATATTTATTTTACTGCTAAAGGTAGATCATTTGAGGAAACAAAATATGAAAAACGCGTCTATTGTGAAACAGTCACAGAAAACCATAAAAAATACGTCCCACCTCCATTGAGAAAATATTCTTCTAATAATGAGAGTAAATATTCTTTTAAGCGGGAGTGTTATATTTGCTCTGATATTTCTCATGTAGCTAAAGATTGTCCGAATCGTAGAAACAGATTCGATAAAATTAACAAACAAAGTGAGGAAATAAAAAAATCTAAAAGTAACGCACATGCGACAGAGAAAAAATCTGTAGTGACCCACGTAATGTCGAAACATTTACAGAAATGTGAAAAATCGGAAAAACTTAATTTATACCCCTTACAAAAGGTTAATATTTATATCGCAGGTAAACAGGTTCCCTCAATTATCGATTCAGGTACTGAGATTTGTGTTTTAAATAGCACTCTTATTCCTGATTTTCACATTGAAAGCAAAGGAAAAATTCTGTTAGAATCTGCATTTCGAGAAATAGTTGAGGCGAGATTAGCTGTAATTCCAGTCTATTATAAAAATCCTAACAGTTGTATATTTACACACGCGAATTCATTATTTGCAATAACTGACAAATTAAATGTTCCATGTTTAATCACTCCACACTTCTATGATACATTAGTAAATCAGAAAGAAATATTAAATGATTTGTTTATCCCAGAAAATTCTAATACGTTGTTGGCGCCGCCGGCAGGAAATGAAAATAATTTAAATGAGTCATCGCTGTTACATATCGAAAATGAATGTAGTAATAAAAAAATAATTTCGGGAGAGGATAATACATTATTTAAGAGTGATAGTTTTTCGAGGTCAAACGAAATGCAAGATTTGATTAATAAAAAAGAAACTAGTTCACATAATTATCCATCGCAATTGATAAATAAAAAAAAGATTGTTTCTTCAATAAATAATAGCGATTCAGAGGCAGCTGTTTATTTGATTTCGAATAAAGAAAAAGTGATTAACTTACCAAAAGATAATCAAATTGAAAATAGGCGACAGGAGAGCGCACAAAACAATGTTAATAATTTATCTGATTCTAGTACGTTTAGAAAAAAGCAGCGAGAATGCTTATCGTTACAAACTGCTTTTAAAGAAGCGGAGTTAAAGAAAAATAATTATTTTCTTAAAGACGATTTATTATTCCATAAAGATAAAATATGTGGAGAAACAGTAGATCAATTGGTCTTACCTTTGAGTTATCGAGAAAGTGTTTTAAAATTAGCTCATGACTCAATCTTTGGGAATCATTTAGGGATGCGGAAAACAAAAGAGAGAATAAGACTATCATTTTATTGGCCTAACCTAATAAGAGATGTACAAAATTTCTGTAAAACTTGCGAAAAATGTCAGTTGAGGAGTCCGGAAAAAACGTCCGATAAAATACCTATAACGCCTGTGGTACGTCCTCCTTATCCTTTTCATACAGTGAGTGTCGATTTAATTGGAGAGATTGCGCCACCCTCAGGTAGAAAACATAAATATTGTCTTTGTCTAATTGACCAACATTCGAGATGGCCCGAAGTCATACCTTTAAGAAGCCTATCGGCTAAGGTCACGTGTGATGCACTTTTAGAAATATTTATGCGTACAGGAATCCCAGAAATGATATGTAGTGATCAAGGCACTAATTTTACGTCTCAATTAACACAAGAGTTTGAGAAAAGATTAGGAGTAAGTCCTCGTTTCTCAACTCCAGCTTACCCTGCCTCGAATGGGCTTGTTGAAAAATTTAACCGTGTATTTAAACAAATGCTTCATCATGTAATACGAACTGACCCTGTAAATTGGGATAGACACATTCCGTATTTACTTTTCGCGTATCGCGAAGTTCCTAACTGTACAACAGGAGTTTCTCCATTTAAGCTTATGTATGGGCGCGAAGCTAGAGGTCCATTAGCAGTATTAAAATCAACGTGGTCAGGAGAAATCCCTTTACCTCTCAATTTAAGTAATACAGCTGTAGATTACTTACAAGAATTAAAAATTAACTTAGAGAAAGCTGCCGATTTAGCATCTTTAACTGCTGCGGAAAAGCAAGAAGCTTATGCTCATTATTTTAATCGTCGCAAAGAAATGAAAGAATTCAAGATTGGAGAATTAGTATACTTGTTAATTCCGGATTCTACTAATAAATTGTATGCGAGATGGACAGGTCCTGGTGAGATTTTAGAAAGAATTAAACCTCACTCGTATAAAGTTAAGTTACCTGACGGTAATATACGACACGTACATGTAAATAAGATAAGAAAATTCCATGTTAGAGCACAAACGGTAGGTGTAATTTTTGAAGATGACTGTGAATTCGGAGAAATCCACCCAACCCCTATTAAGGAAAATAAAACTGACTTTGATGTGGACATTAGTCATTTAGGAAAGGAGAAACAAACAGAATTGCTCGAACTTTTGCATAAGCATGTACCATTATTTTCGGGTAAAGTTCAAGTTGCTAATGTTGGAGAACATAAAATTCGTCTAATGCCAGGTACTGAGAGAAAAAAGCCTTATGTGTATAGAATACCCGAATCACTTAAACCTGAAGTTGACAGACAAATAGAAGAATTAGAAAGCTTAGGTCTTATTGAGCCGAGTGAAGCCGAAATAGCTTATCCAGTAGTGTGCGTAGCTAAGAAGGATGGAAGTGTACGATTATGTATAGATTTTCGTTTGCTCAATTCGGTAACCAAACCTTTTGATTACCCTATGGAGAACATTACAGACTTAATTAATGAAGTCGGTCGTGCACATGTTATTACTTGTTTAGATGTGTTAAAAGGATATTGGGAAATTCCCTTAAAAGAGAAAAGTCGTGATTTTACGTCTTTCAAGACACACCGTTCTCAATATCGCTGGAAGGTAGTGCCCTTCGGATTACGAAATGCGGCTGCAAGTTTTCAGAAAATAATGAATGAAGCTCTGAACGAACATCGCGAATATTGCAAAGCATATCTCGATGATATCGCGATTTTTTCTAATGATTGGAAATCACATCTTATACATTTAGATGCAATTTTAACTAAGCTAACTGAACTAAAATTTACCGTAAATGTTAAAAAATGTGTATTGTGCAGATCAGAGATAAAATATCTAGGCCATGTAATAGGATCTGGACGACATCAACCTGATCCTGAAAAGTTACTTGCTATTGAAAATATTGAATCGCTGAAAACTAAAACAGCTTTAAAAAGCGCTCTTGGTCTTTTTAACTTTTATAGAAGTTACATTAAAGACTATGCTGAAATTGCCAAACCGTTGACCGATTTAACTAAAAAGAAGGTTCCGGAAAATTTACCGTGGACACAGACGGAAGAGATAGCATTTCGACAACTTAAAGAAATGTTGTGCGAAGCTCCTAAGCTTTATACTCCAGATCCAAATAAACCCTTTACCAATCAATGTGATGCCAGTTCCTATGGTGTCGGTGCGTGTCTCTCGCAAAGAGATGATGAAGGTAATCTACGTCCAATTAGTTTTATTAGTCAGAAGCTCACTAATGTACAGTGTAATTGGTCTACTATAGAACGTGAGGCCTATGCTGTAGTGTGGTCCATAAAGAAATTTGAAAATTATGTTTTCGGAACTCGTATTGAGATTATAACGGACCATAATCCTCTTGTTTATTTACAAAAAACTGCACCTCAATCTGCTAGACTCCAAAGATGGGCACTATCTTTACAAAGATATGATATTTACATATCGCATTGCCCTGGTGCAAAACTGAAAAACGCAGATGGATTGTCGAGACTATGCCAATAATAAGTTTTGCTATTTACAAATAACTTTGGTTCTATTTAATAATTTAGTTTTTTTTTGTGTGAGTTTAGTATTATAAATATTTGTTCCGGTATTATATCAAGACTTCTTTACGTCTGTTGTGAATTGTCTATTTTATTTTTGCATTTATTTCTTGTGTTGAAATATCTATATTTGTTCCGGTATTGTACCAAGACTTCTGTATATCTGTTGTCAAGTATTTATTTGGCATTGTTTTTATTTTCATGTGTTTAAATATTTATGTGTCAGTTGGTTGCTAATAATTATCAGATTTTCATACGCTTGGCGTATCTCAATCTTAGTTGGGGGGTGTCATGCAACCAACCACTCTTAAGTTTATTTTATGCAACCAACCAACCTTGGAAGCCGCCGTGAGCGGGAGAAGATATTTTCGCAGAGAGAAAGACTTTGGCCTTCGGCCTGAAACGTAGGGTGCAATCGGCGCGCCCGAGTAACGGATTTATTCCGTTGGTTTATTCTTATTATTACATGAGTACATGGGTACTCGTATGTATATAAATTTATCATTGTACATATTCATATTCATGTTTGATTTAATATTAATTAATTAAAGAGTAAAATTTAATACAAGAGAAATTTTCTGTTCTCAAGTGTCAACACTCAGTTCATCACACTGTGACTTTTGGCTGTGGAGAATTTTGGAAGTCAAAAGTGTACCGCGACCAACCGGCATCACTAGCAGCACTGAAAGATGTCATCCGCCAAAATGTGTCTGCCATAACGCAAGAAATGCTACTAAATGCTCTGAACGATGCGGTGAATCGTCTCACAGCTGTACTTCTGAATGATGGACATTGAACAGTTACTGTAGTAGTGCTAATTAACTGTAATTAAGCTGACTTGTAAGTTGGCAACATTTTTTTTTTTCATTTATAAATCATCTTTTGGTGAAATAAAACACTATAGCACCATCTGTTGGTCGCCAACAGAACTAATTTTTTTCCTTTGCCACACAAAACCCGGTTTTTTTTTCATCCGTTTGGTGCAAACCGTATCTTTGTATCTTGATTCGTTTTCGAATTATTCATTTTTAAAGTTTGTCCTGACTTTTGGATCACCCGGTATATATATTAAAAAAAAAAGAAAACAAGTTTTATTAAAACTTATATTAACGAATTTTTTGAGTAATCATTTTTTTTTTCTGTTTAATGTGAAAAGCAAATAATATTCTTATTTTTAGAAATTTCAGTGTTTTTTTTTTTTTTTTTTTGAGATTAACATGAAAAATTTCATGGTTTTGATTACATTAATAATTAATAGTATACGAGCAATTACTAGCTGTAGTTTTTTATTTATTTTTTTTATTTATTTATATTATTGGTCATGTAGGTAATTCTATTATAATTCTGTTTGGTTAACAAGTAAAGGCTGCTTTCCTTTTAGAACTCGCAATTTATGAGGGGTGAGAAACATAGAAAAAATTTAAAGATATCTCTAGTTATTTAAGTATGT